>JBAMBP010001642.1:0-220423 GCA_037044515.1 Phortica magna
TTTGGTAGTAAAAAGGGCTGCCTGAAAGATTTCCGGGAGTTTTGATATCATTTTGAAAAAATGGTGTTCAAAATTAGTTTTTTCGCCATATCTTCATTTTGGCCATTCTACGACAAAAACATATCTATACTAAATTTAATAAGTGATTTTCATGCAATTTATCTGCTCTAACCTTTTTCACGTAAAATTAATAGTTTTGGCATACGAGCGCCGCAAAGTGTACAAGTTTTGTACACTTGCGATTTCATATGGGAATTGGTATTATTTAAAACAAAACCGGTTGCTTTAACTGTAACAGTTTTAGAGGCATTGAGTTTTAATTTGGGTTTAGAGTCATTGGGTTTTGAATTCTAGCTATTTCCACCTATGTCGCGGTGTATGCGCTGTATACAAGTGAATACTCATTATTTGCTATTTGTTTCGTTGTTTGAAACGCTGTTTTGTATTGGCGTATGTCGTGATAGATTCGCTTGGAGATATGTGTGCACCCATCGTTGTTGTGCAAATGACTCTTTTCTGCTTCTTCCTCGGCGAGCGACACTTTTGCGCCAATATGCCACTCTTTCGGCTCCCCTGCGACGCAGAGTTGTATAAACACATGGTTATCAGCTCGATCCCTAAAATAAATTGACTTTCAATGCAATATTTGTGAAATTGAATTAAATTTTCAAACATCATAGTTGTAAGCAAAAAACTTCAAAATAGACTTACTTTATTAACAAAATTTTGTTAGGATAGCAAAATAATACACAAATCGAAATTTTGTGAGTTTTAGAAGTGTGGACCATACTTGAACTGACTCATGCCAGCCTGCCATTAAGCAAACATATGTCAAGCTTTACATATTCTGCAATACTATCACAACTGTCGCAAAGTTTTCTTAGTCACACCAAGTTGTTCGCGTCGCCTTCGTCATAGCTTTGAAAATATCGACAAAATCGTTATTGGCATCGATATTTATGCAACTCTACTAGTTACAGTTACAGCAAATTTAAGTTAAGTATCGCTCATCACTACACATCACTACACACGACGTCGGAGGCAAGATGGCGTATAAAATATTTTAAATTCGTAGAAATATATATGAAAACACAAAGTGCGACGTGTGAAAATTGTGTTAATCAATAGCAAAAAGTAAGTGTTCAATTTGTGCGTAGAATTTTTTTAAAAGTTACCAAAGGAAACCCGTTGAAAAGCTTGCGAATGAGTATCATGCAACTGTGAATTGTGTGGTCTCGCTCGGATCGTCGCTTTGTATGCGTAAAGTTAGCTCGTAGTTTGTGTGTGCTTCGTACTTTGTCCGTTGCTGTATATTCGCGTTTGTGCATGAGTGTGTATATCACACTGGGGCTGTGCGTGCGTGTGAGTTATGTGTGAGACTGTGTAAGTGTGCAGCCATCATCGAGGCAAACGACTTGGAATAAAATCATATATTTATTTTTCGTTCGCTCGCTCGCTCATAGAAGACTTTTGCTTATACAGTTTTTTGCTTCGGTTTCGATTTGACCACGAATAAAAGAAATTTCTCAGCTTAAATCGGCAAGAATCGCGTTTTCGGCTTAGTAAAATGACTATTGTATAAAAATAAATTAGTAAATTCGTTTGCGCAACGAATGTCGACAACGGCTGAGTGCTAAGACGAAAAAGTGAAAATTTTGTGCAACATATTGGAAAAAACATGGTGGAAACAGAAATGAGAGATCGCATTCAAAAGTATAAAAAACACAGACACGAAATATATTAAATTTGAGTTTGTTTTTAACTTGTGTAAAAGTTGGAAAAAAAAAAAAATGCAGCGCGAAGAGAAAAATTGTGTAAAGATAAGTTTTATTTCATTTAGACGGATTTCAGCTTGTTCCAGACGCTGACGCTGAAAACGACGTTGACAAGGGTGACGTAGACGGGGAACAGCGAGGAAATAACAAGTGAAAAAGAAAAAACGCAAGCTACGCGCAAGCAAACCAACAAAAAGCAGAAGAAAAATATATGTGAGTGTACCTTAAAAGAAAAAAGTCTTGATAATACCAAAAGTAAAAACAAAACGACAAAATAAAAATCATTGTCCGAACAACAACAAAGGCAATACATATTTTGTATATAACACAAAAACAGCATGTTGAACATTTTCTAAAACGGTGAAGAAGCGCATCTTTTTGATAAACGCATCTCAATTGTCTTTTCATAACCCATAAAAAACTGTTTACAGTTAGAGTTCAATTGTTTGTTCTGTCATTTTTTGTTTCGTTGATTCTAATTTGTACCGCTTTACCTGAACTATCGCTCTCGCTCTCTCAGTCGCTCTACACGTACACTTTATCCCTCTTCCTGTATATCCGTCTCGTACAGATTTTAATCGTTTGTCCTCGTCGCCTCACCGCGAGGCCAATGCACTGTTTTATACACTTACACAAAAGCACATACAAAGCAACTACGAATAGCGCACAATATTGTTAATAACAATAGTAGTAAAAATTATTAATTTTTTATCATTACTGCCCACCACTAATAGTTGCTTCAACTTGGCAAGCCAAGCATTGTAGTCTGTGTTCTGCTATTTTTATTTGTCGCCCATGTGTTGCTGTCGTCATAATTCGTTCACAACGACCGATGCCCGCCGTCCACCTTCGTATGGTCGTCTGTCGTCAATAAGTTTTTCTTAAGGAAACTCAATCGTCAATAGCTTTCACCGCCATGTCGTTTGTTGTGAAATATCGTACCTTCTGGTCATTTATTTTCACGTTGCCGACTGCTTACCTTCTATCCTAATGGTTTTGTATTCAATTACCTATTGTCTGTTTTCTGAACGAAAGCTAACTACTTCTGGTTTGTGTTATTTATTTAATTAATTCTTAAAATAGCATGTTATTTTCTTATATTGTATCGGATTTAATGAATTTACTATATTTTACCTAAAATTTGTATTTCAGTTTGTCGTCAATATTCCATTACAATATTTTATTGTTGAACCTTCATTTGCATTATGCATTTTTCCTTTACTTAAATAAACATTTCGAATTTATTTATACAAATTGTATGCGAATCTTTGTTGCGTTCGAATTGTTTATACAAAGTTTTATGTGTAAACACGAAATATGTATTAAATTTCGCTGATTTGATCAGAAGATCAACCAAAGAATAATCAATTTAATACTTTAAAATGACATTTATTTATAGAAAGAGCCAATCTTTACACTACCTGTTCTATTAACTTTTTTCAAGGGAATTACCGAAACACATTATCTTTTATCCGTGCAAAAATATGCTCATATAGACAATTGTCTGTATGACTATCTGTCTTAGGTTTCATAAATTTTATACGATTTATAAGATTTTTGCATGTGTATCGCACTCTCTCACTCTACCATGTGTACATACGCTTACACAGTCATAACGCCCCCAACGCGATCAGCTGTTGATGATTTTGACACTCTCTCACAAAATGCGCCGCTGAAACGTCATCATTCTCTAGTTCTCCCGTTTTCGGTTTATAGTTTTCTTACTCTCTATCGCTCTCTCTCACACATGTTTAATTATAAGGGAAATAGAACCGCACGAGGCAAGTCAAAAATAGTAAGGTGAAATTATATATAAAAATAACATAAAACTTATGTTTGAAACTTTTTTTTTTGTTTGCCCGTTTAAGTTATTAACAACATGAAAAAATAGTACAAATTAATTTAAAGCGTATAGAACCTGAAACGAGAAAAGTTGAAACAAAACGACGTTGAACGGTTTATTAAAAGCTGACACGAACGGCACTAGAGAAGCAGTTACATGACTCAGAGGCAAAGACAAGGAAACATAAAAAGAACGAAAGAAAGAAGCATAAAAAAATACAAATCCAGTTTTGAGGTTAGAAAATTATTACCTCAAAAGCATTCACGAAAGTATCATTAAAGCAAAGGAGTTGGAGAAATATAATAAATAAGAAAGAGGAAAGTAACACAGCTATTAAAAGAACGTGTAATCAGGTGTTGTAAAGAAGGTGGAATGGAAACCGTGAACACCTTGCACGCATGCTCCTAAGCATATAACACTTCGCCTGGTCACATTTTCTCACTCGTGCCTCATGTTTTCTGAATATGAAGTTTTCCAAAGGTATGAAGGGTACTTTTGCAGACAATTCTGTCAATTGTCGTACATTGTGTGGCATAAAAAGGATAAAACGTGATAACAAAACATGCAAATTATTGAAGCATTATTGAATGGGAAACGTTTATCAATTGTATATAATGTTTTGTTTACGAATATGCGCGCTCTTCTACCTTCTACCTTACCCTCTCTTATTCTTCTTGCTTCTAATATTGTTATGAATCATGTTAATAGCTTTTCAAACGTTTAATTTCATTATGTATCTTTTTGCTACCATATTTTCACTACTTTAAATACTCGATAAACAAGCTATTTCCCTTTTGCCAAGAGTACAAGTTTTTTGTTTTGTCTAATTGTTTACCATTTGGGTTTTGTGTTACACTAAAATGTCACTGCTTTTCAACATTCGACATTATTATTCAGTGTTGTTGTTGTTTTGCCGCTTTCCTTCTTCTTCGACGTGCTCGATTTCATCAGAGTTTCATTATTCGTTGTCATTGTGATCTTTGTTGTCGTTTCTTTAAAGGCAAACACACGTCGTTGATACTTTCATACGTGTCAATGTGTACCCTACACAAGCAATTAGTGGTTTATTGACTCAAATATAAACAAAGTCTTTCAAAATTGAAAAAAGTTTGTGAAAAGTGGTTTCTGAGATTCTCTAAAGTTGTTAAATATATACAAATTCAGTGTTCGAATGTTGTTCAACGAAATGTTTTATGCTTCTTTGAATTGTATTCTTTTGGTTTTGTTGTCTGTGCTGTCTTTTTGTCGCGTTGGTTATTTTTTCTGTTCTCGGATTTTTGGCTGATTCACACGACAATTCTTATGTCGTCACATTGAATATTATTAACATTTGTGTTTAAAAGAAAAAAACCCAAATTATCATATTTATACTTAACACATTTTTATTTTTCTCAAAGAGTGTTTATTATATTATATTAAATCCAATCAATCCCATATTTTTAGTGCCGCATTTTTGTTAACTATTAGCGCTGCATTTGTTTCTTAAATAAGAAATGCAATTACAGTTTTTCTCCTACTTACTCTTTGTCTCGTCTGTATCTGCTTTATGATTCTTGCCTCTTGTTATCATTTTCTCAATTAGTCATTTTGCATTGTTTTCTGTGGCTATTTGATTTTATTCAATTTACTTTCGAACAGCTGCGACGAAGATAAGCGAGTTGGTAGATTTTTTTCTGTAATCATTTCGGGTGATAGTTCAATTGTTGAAGGGGAAGAGTGAAATATAAGTGAACTGTAGAGAGAACACAAACAAACCATTGATTTTTGTTTTTCAAGCATAAAAAAAAACATTTGTTTTTCATTTTGAGTTGCAGCATTTATCTTATTAGCACATCACATTGGTGTGTTTGCAATACAGTGATAACAGGATAAACCGACCAGCAACCGTTGTTGTATACAAATACTATTATCGAGGTTCAACTTATTGAGGTTCTACAGCGTACATTGATAGCTTGACCAGTTCTTTGTATTCAAAACGTGCTGCTCTTCACGTACAACACAGAACACTTAACATTTCTTCTTTGACTTAAACTCTCTTCTTGGTTCGCTGTCTACCCACGTATATTGATTGTGCGAGGTCTTGAATTTTTTTAAAGTTATAATGTAATTCCTTAAAAATGTAAAATTATTTAGTTTAAAAGTTAAAATAACTTAAATAATAAACATATCTGTGGTTTTCTGTAATTTAATAATGTTTTCTCAATTATTACAGCCTACAATCCATAAAAATACATCCTGTACGGCAGCAGGACTTAACAAACAACTTTTCGTTGTTATAAATCAGAACCGTACACAAATACATACAACGCATTCACTTATATTGAGTAAACAGGTATTTATAGAATTATTTATTTTATTTTTTAATTGTTTGTACAACAGTTTATGTTTCTTTCTCCATCGAACAGCTTCATAATTTGTGAACTCAACCAAGAATAAAAACAGTCAGTCAGACTCCTTCATCACCCGTAAACACATACACACCGCATATATAGAGACAATGGAGTTACGCGTCGGCAACAAATACCGCTTGGGCCGTAAGATCGGTTCGGGATCATTCGGTGACATTTATCTAGGCACAACAATAAACACAGGTGAAGAGGTCGCCATAAAGCTGGAGTGCATACGCACCAAACATCCACAGCTGCACATCGAGTCAAAGTTCTACAAAACAATGCAAGGAGGCATTGGCATACCACGCATTATTTGGTGTGGCTCAGAAGGCGATTATAATGTTATGGTTATGGAACTGTTAGGTCCATCACTTGAGGATTTGTTTAATTTTTGCTCACGTCGTTTCTCGCTGAAAACTGTGCTCTTGCTCGCCGACCAGATGATCTCACGCATTGACTACATACACTCGCGTGACTTTATACATCGCGATATAAAGCCAGACAACTTTTTAATGGGACTCGGCAAGAAGGGTAATCTCGTTTATATCATTGATTTCGGATTGGCCAAGAAATTCCGCGACGCACGTTCACTTAAACACATACCGTATCGGGAAAACAAGAACTTGACTGGCACAGCACGCTATGCATCAATTAATACACATCTGGGCATTGAACAGTCCCGTCGAGACGATCTTGAATCGCTCGGGTACGTGCTGATGTACTTTAATTTAGGCGCACTGCCGTGGCAAGGCCTGAAGGCCGCCAACAAACGACAAAAGTACGAACGCATCTCGGAAAAGAAACTATCGACATCGATATTGTCGCTATGCAAGGGTTTTCCCAGCGAGTTCGTTAACTATCTCAACTTCTGCCGTCAGATGCACTTCGATCAGCGACCAGACTACTGCCATTTGCGTAAACTATTTCGTAATCTATTCCATCGTCTGGGATTCACATATGATTATGTTTTCGATTGGAATCTGTTGAAATTTGGTGGACCACGTAATCCTCAGGCTATACAACAGAATGGCGCCGATGGTCAGCAGCAACAGAGCGGTCAGGATACTACCGGCGCCACGGTATCCCATCAACAAGTCGCAGTGGCAACGGCCCACCAACAGCAACAGCATAAACTAGCCAATGCTTTGACCTCAGCTGGCGGCAGTACAGCTCAGTTAATTGGCGGCGGTGGTGGCCCGTCGATTATGGCTTGCGTTGGTGGAGCAGTGTTGAGAGGTAGTGGCGGCGGTTCACAATTAATTGGTGTTAGTGGTAATGGCGGCCTCAATATGGATGATTCAATGGCTGCCACAAATTCATCACGACCGCCGTACGACACACCTGAGCGACGTCCATCGATTCGAATGCGCCCCGGAGGCGAAGGCCTTCAGCAAGGTGGCGCGGTCGGTGATGTTCGAAATGCTAAATAATACTTTGTTGTTTAGAAAACTATGGCGCGGTCATTATCAACGTACGTTGTCGTCTCATCGATGCAAAATTTTCAACCATCATCGACATCGATGGAAACAACGCTAGTGTGTAGTGTATGAAATTATCTTAGCGTATGTCTTCGTAAACTGTAGTGACTAAGGCTAAGGCAAACCTGAACAGAAACCGAATTACAAAACCAACAAAATGTCGGAGTTTTGGCGTTCTCGTAAAATTAAAAAAAAAAAAAAAATGAAAATATATATACATATATATGAATATATTTATATATGTACTTGCTGTACATATACTTGAATACATTGCATATTAACACACATATATATATATATTGCTCTACCAATAGTTAGTATCCTGCGAATATATAAACAAATCAAATCTTAATTTTGATCTTAAAAAACATAACTCAAATTGTAATATTCAATGCACATGACGAGCTCCAAATCTTGAGACAAAGTCTTCATTACGAATACAGAAAATAGAAAGTCGACTTGTCGTCTGTCGTACGGATTATGAACGCCCTTAACCGCCTGTTCATACACCCACAGCACACTCAGCGCTTCTTTTCCTTTGTAAATTTCGTTTTTTTTTTAATATATATACATTATTATTAATGAATTAAATAGTTATTAATTTAAATTTAGTTGCTCGTAGTTAGTTTCTAAGCTCGTATTCAAAAAACAGTTTTCTAAAACGTTCGCAATAATGCCTTCTAAAAATTTCCAACATCTATTCGCCTGTGCATTATCTGTAGCAATAACAACTGAAAAGGCCGTATATCATTGGAGACCAATATTCATAAGCCGATTTCACTCGTCAATAAAATCTTAGCAAGCAAACAAATTAAACTGACCGAGAAGAATGTTATAATTTTAATTTTTAAAATATTCCATCTTCAAAAACGAAAACAAAAAAGCAAATATCCATAAAAACACTGGTTCGAAATGTATTTAAACAAGAAAAAGTACTGCTAAAATGCATTGAGACATTATTTAAACGAATTAAAGTGTGTCGGCTTTCCAGGCTTCAATCGCTTTGCTAAAGAGCCGTGAAGTTCGTAAAAGCATATTTTTTTTTTTAAGATTTCCTTATTTTTTCTCTTTACGCGAGGCGCAAATTTACGTAACGCATGCAAACATAACTTGCATTTAAAGTACTCGCATGCGTTAACATTACGATAAATAAAGGGGAAAAAACTACTTTCATTGCATTTTAAGGCAGTTTTTCCTTCGGAAACAATTAATAATAATGTAGAAATTCGAGTGTATAAAGCGATATTTAGAAATTGAACAAAAAGCTAAAATAAATAAATAAAAGAAGAACCTACGCAACAAAGGAAACAAACAAATTTAGAAGAAGAAACGGATACGTGAAGTAAAGTAACATAATTATAAAAATTAAAAACAAAAAAATAAGAAAAGCGTTATTGAGCGCCTCATAAAATGGACAAAACTAAGCTGAGTCCTTAGTTTGTAAGGATTTTCTAGAAATTAGTAATTTTTAAATTTTATTAAAATAAAAATATACATAAAAAAACAGTCGGTATATGTATGAAATATTAAAACATATATGCAAAAAACAAATACAAATATAACTAACAAAATAAACTTAAAAAAAACAATTGAAAAAGAATTTGTAACTTTTGTTTCCAAATTATAAAAAAAAATTTAAATAAAATTTGTAAACTTAATTACATGCATATTTAATAACAACTTTTGTTTTCAAATCATTCTAAAAAAAGAAATAAAATTATAAATATATATAAAATACAAAAATTTTAAAACCGAAATGAATTAATTTTTAATTCTAAGATCTTAGTCTAAATTTATATTGTAATATTAAAACTGGCTTTATGTTAAAAAAAAAAGAAAAACAACAATAACATCAAAAAAGCAAAAATAAAACATGCGAAGCAAATCATATTCTTTGAAATAATACTAATGTTAAAATCATTTTCGTTTTCTTCTGTTATTAGTTCATACTATTTACTTTACATTAAAACTTAATTTCTGCAATTAGGTTTTGCTAGCTGTGTTCATTTCTCTCCAATAAATATTTACCTATTATTTTTGTGAATTTATATATTCAAAAACGCAAAATGCATCAAATCTAATGTCAAAAAAGTGAACGTTGTAGCATAAAAAACAAGAAAAAAAACAAACTACTAATAATTTTAGTTATAATATTAAATTTGTTTATAAGTAAATCAACCAATTAAAAAAAACAAAAGATACAAAAAAAAAAATATTAAAAAATTCATTATGATTAAAAAAAAAATCATTAAAAATTTAAAATAAATGATAATAGTAATTAAAAGAAAATAACATGCAAATAGTAATTTAAATCTTTCTGTATATATATACGTATTTATGAATACAAATATATATATACAAAAGAAAAAACAAAACAAAAAATAGACCGCATTAAAGTGATACTTCGAAAAAATTGATTTGTGTTTTTATTTGTTTGAAAATTAGAATAATATATCGATTTTTGATGCATGATTACAATTTTTGCGTTAATTGCAAAAAGACCAATACTTGAGTTCACATTTAACTATTTTCTATGTGTAATATGTCTAAATAGTAATTAAAATAACTGAGTGTATATATAATTATGTGTGATTTTCTCTTCTAAACGATTCAAATAAAAGTAAAAACAAAAAGTCCATAGCCGTTTGATAAGTAAAAACAAACAAAGTAAAACCAAAATCGTATTGACAACTTTGAACACTTTTGTATAATTAATGTGTAAAGTAGTCCAAACAAAATCAACTTAACAAAATCGAAAAGAATACTTACAAAACCACCAACAGTGATATAAATTATGAAAAAACATTAATATTTAATAAAAAACAAAAAAGTAAACTGAAAGAGTCGTAAAAAACAAATAACAACAAAAAATCGTGCATAAAAGCTACTAGTATATAAATAAGAATTGAAACAAAAATGTTTTAATGCTTGACTTAAATAAATATGTTTATTAATAGCTGTAAAATATTAGTAATTAATGAATTATGATGACCCCCAATGACATTATGTATGTGACAACAACATATAAATATACAAACATATATAAATTAAACGACTTCATTCATTTTTAAAATAATTCACAATTACACTTAGAAAAGATACAAAAAAAGTCTCACGATTCATTGAATTCAACATAACACCATAATTATTTAAAAGGTAATTCATTAATTAATTATTAACAATACAAAAAAGTCAGATGAAAAGCAGAGTTTTGTTCATTTTACATACAATAAATCAAAACTGATAAACACTAAAATAATGATAAAACAACATACATGCAACAAGTGATAAACTAAATCTAAATTATAAAAATTAAACAAAATAAAACTCGAAAAAATACAATTATGCAAAAAGGGTAAATAAATAAAATATGAAAAATCTAATTGTAATTGTCGTACAATACAAATGCAACAAAAATGAATAAAATCATATGATTTTGAGAATAATAGCGATGTGTTTTTAATGAAAATTAGAAAAAATACTCGACAGCACTGACTATGCGCAGTATCGAATCGGAAGCGGCATCCGCCAAACTAGTCTACGCGAATGATTTTTCTATCGTTTACTTGAGTTGTTTTTAAATATTTATGTCTATTTCACATATTTTATATTAAATGTGTTACTCATTTCCTTTCGTTCCACCTGCCCGTCCAAACGGTGTCAGTCGAAAAGTTGTGCATAGAAGTGAAAACAGGAAAGACAACGGCTGCAAGCAAAAAGTACTGCCCAATGTGCCATGCAGTTGTACGAGCAGTTGGGCTATGTCAATATGAGAGATGCCCCAATTTTGCGCGTAAAATGAAAAACCGGTCAACAAAAGCAGACCGGCACTGATCAGCTGACAACTCTATCAACAGCTGTGAGTGAGAGAAAGAAGAAGAAATCAGCGTTTCAGAAAATTTTTGCTTGGTTGCTGCTTATTTTGGGCGAGAGGTTAGCATTAATTTAACAAAATATAGAATAAATATAACAATTTAACGTTTACATTAAATGCCGCAGAGTCAAAGACAAACACATCAACACACACAATGGGCGCAGCTCACTCGTCACAGCCACGATCCGTTTCAATGGAAAATCCTTCGTCAGCGGGAGTCATCGATATTTCCGATGATGTTGTGAAACGGCTAAAGCAGGGCATCACCAAGCAAGGTAACAATATTCAAGTGGACTTAAATGAAAATTAAGATATGCGATCACAGGCCAAATCAAAACATTTCACAGCGTATAAGCAAACGAATTGTGAGGCGCTTGTTGGCAAACATGATTATGCAATATTAGATATATCAAATTAGCGATTTAAACAATTGGCAAAATAAATCAGAAAAAAACAAGAATTAAAATTTGTGTCTGAGAAACACTATATTACCAATTATAACTGATTTGCAATCTTTGTTATTGTATCCACTTTCCAAATCAAAAATTAAACTTAAGGAATTAAGATAGAATCTAAAAGTGTTTTCCTTTTAGCACGTGAAAATGCCGGTGTGGAATCAGAATCGGCAGCGCCACCTCCGCCAAAGCAGCAGCCCCGCAAGGCTTCAAAGCCATCAGCGCCTCCTGCTTCAAGTCCACCATCACCACCAACAGTTGTGTATCCCAACACTACGCCAATCTACGTGACAGGAGGACATACAATTACCGCCGCTGACGTTCGTCGTCAGATGGAAGGTGAACTTAAGAAGAACGACGATCTGTGGCGTCAACGTTTGGCTAAGTTGGAAGAGAATCTTAAGAAGACAAACACTATCATGGAAAGTGAATACGCTTCTGCTGTAGATGATGTGCGTAAACGTTTCGTTTCTACCTCACCGTTGCATCAACCACCACCATGTGGCGAATTGAAAGCGCAACTGCTCGCTTGTTATCGCGCAAGTACCGGTGAGACACTCAAGTGTGTGCAGGAGGTAGACGCGTTTAGGTCTTGTGTGGAGTCACATCGCATCAAAAAACTGGAGGGGGAACAAGCACAGCCCAACGTTAAGGCTGCCTCAAAGGCCACAGTGCCAGCCAAGGCCGGATAAAACTATTAGTCCAGACTGCGCGGCAGAATATTGTTGATGTTGACGTAGTTTTGTTTTTGTTTTTTCTAAGTTTATTTTCTCGCAGAACAAGTGTCTTTACGTTTCCTTAGATTTTTCCTTTGATTCCGTCAAAATTTTTGATTTAAAAGGTCTTTGTGAAAATTGAGATGCCTTTAATGTTTAAACACGAAAAGTTCAATAAGATAAAAGTGTAAAAGAGGAAAGAATAAATTATCAATCTAAAAATATTACTGAGTTTTGTTAAAACAGATTGCTTTGGTCAATTTCAACATCAGAATTATTTTAATTTCATGATTTTATGCGATACTTGAAAACAGCTTTATAAACAGTAATACATGTGTGTATACCATCGCTATGAATTAAAGTTCTCTCAAACATGTTTTATAACATTTATCAAAATCGGATTTATTATTAAATTTTTCAACGCAAATCAATGTATTAATAATACTTATTTCGTTTATACATACTAAAGTTAAACATAAACTAAACGCAATACGGATGCAATAAGTAGGAACAAGCCAAGTTCTAAGCTCGCAGCGCCTGTGCCGCTATTTGCATGACTGCCACTTTGTTTTCGGGGTCCGTAACTTCCATCCGCGTTAGGACTGCAAGTATCGTCGACATTTTTCGCTGGACCCATGCAGCCGGCATAGCTCATAACATAGGCCAAGTAGTTCTGCTCGAATACGCCACGCACTAAACTGGCGCCAGGGCCATGTGCGAACACAATAACATCTTCGCCACCATGTGTTTCGGTATTAAGCGGCACCGTTGCCAGATGACGGTAAGTTGGCGATTCAACTTCAGCTTTGGTGTACAAAGCCTGCGGGCGCCACACAAGATTTTGAGAGCTGTTCACGTGCACGGTGCCATTACCCAAGTGTTCATAGTAGCCGGGACCATTGGCATATGTGATTGTCTCATATACCATGGGATCGTTCTTGTGACTGTTTGCTGTACCCAAAATGTCAGAGCCACGCAATGGATAACCGTTGAATGTCACGGCGTGCGAATGATCTGCAGTGACCAAGATCAATGTCTCCTCGGCTTTGGTTGCTTTCAGGGCAGCCTGCACGGCCAAATCAAACTCATAAACTTCATGCAATGCCGCACGTGCATAGTTTTGATGATGGCCCTGGTCGATACGACCACCTTCCACAAGTAGGACAAAGCCTTTCGAGTCTTTTCTCTCCAGTACTTCCAAAGCGGCCGCTGTCATCTCAGCAAGCGATGGCTCACCCTGTTCACGTGCAATCGAGTAAGTGATATGATTGTTACGGAACAGACCCATCACATGATCGACATTCTTCAGATCAGCTTTAAGCAACTGTTCGCGATTATGTACAAATACACGCGAATCGGACGGTTTGCCTTCGCCGAGCTTTAGCCAATCGGCTGTCAGATTACGGTTATCACCGCGGGAGCAGATAGTTTCGGTTTCACCTTGAAACTCAACGGTGCGTACTTCGCTTATGTTTCGCGCTCCCATGGGCGAAAGACCGCCACCCATGATCACATTAAGTTTGTTGCCCGGCGCATTCTCCACCAGCTGGCGTGCAATGTCAACATGTATGCCCTTAGACTCTAATGGCACTTCGGTATCGCATTCCCAATCACGGTCATAGATGCGTGCATAGGTCGAAGCGGGCGTTGCGTGCGTAATACGTGTTGTAGTGACAACACCAGTCCTTTTGCCTTCAGCTTGCGCCCAGTCAATCATCGATTGCAAACGGCCAACCGTAGCATCGGTTTTCGAACGTGTCGCATCAACGCCAATTGCGCCGTAATGGGTTTTAATGCCGGTGAACATTGCCGTTGCAGTACCAGCGGAATCAGGCACTTGTTTATCGACATTGTATGTCTGCAAAGCGCAAAAAAATTATTTAACTTCTATACTATACTATACTCGAGCTGAACACTCACTTTGGCCAAGCCGGTGTGGGGGAACTCGTCGAATGCTAACATTTCTTCCTCGCCGAAACCGTGCTTCAGATACTGACCCTTGTAGATCCGACCGGCCGTGATTGTCGACAGACCCATGCCGTCGCCCACAAATATGATAATGTTTTTCGCTTTACGTTTGTATGATGTTTCGTCAGCCATTTTGGCCGTTCTGATAGTCTTGTTGAGCTGCTTCAGGCCAACATTTAGCCAGAATTGCGCATCTGAAATTGAATAATCATCGCATTGAATGAGGTTTTTTTTAAATTAATTATATTCTACAAATAGTTGTGCAACAAATTCCTTTAGGTTTTCCCCCATAAAAAAAAATATAAATAAAAAAACTAACTAAACTAATTTTTGTAACTTGTTGTTTGTTCCGCGTGTATCTGCTTACCCTAGGCGCCGACCACGTTTCAAGATGCGTTTTAGTAATTTCTACTATGACCGACCGGTCCTCACGGCCGCCGGTATTGAATATCGTCGTTCGGTCGAGCTGTTCACTTCAAACCAGTTACCGCTGCATTATACAGCAATTAACTCAAAAACGTGCATTTCAGTGGTTCCCCAGGTATTTAAATCGGCTTAGGCATTTCAAGCCATATAGCAAGTTCACATTTTTAATTAGTTCTATTATTAACGTTAGGTTTTCAACTTTTGCAATAATTGTTTTTAGAAATCGTACTTAATGGCTTGCTAAAGTTATTTTTAATATGCAAGTCGCATGAGTTGACACTACGTGCGATTTAACTTGAATTGCAAAAGTCACCGCAAAATGTTTCCTCTTTTCCAAAAAAGGTTTCTGCCAATTACTCTTCATAAATTTTGAAAACTCGATACAAGTGTTTTTTAAACAGCTTTCTTTCAATTATCAATTGATTTTTTACTTGATTTCAATGTAAAATTTGAGATTGTTCTTTATACAAATATATTCTTAGGATGTGCCAAATTTATTTTTATTTTGATCTAAAATGGTTTTTTATTGATCTGATAATAATTCGAATTTGGTTAATGCTCAATTCAATGCACAGACCTTGATAGTTCACTACCTTTGCTATTGCTTGAAATACTTATTGACATTGCAAATTAATGTTAATTTAAATGATTTGAAATTAAATGGAAAAGTTATAAAAACGATTGTAGATACTTTTTAGTCTTTGTAATAGATAATTTATGTCTTATTGAAATCTAGTTTTTCTGCTTACAGCTTTTTTACAAACTTTGTTTTAGCTTTGAGTATCGCTTATTGATTTTCTGGAATTGAACTTGCAATAATTTAATTTCACGCTTAACCGATTGCATACTATTTATTTATTTATTTTTTTTCTTAAAAAGTTCTTGATTTGCGCTTCAACAAAAACAGTATTTAAAGAAAATAACTTTACGTACCTTCGACAATTTTTTTGGGCGCCGCCTGCTCCGCATCTGCGACATTGACCTTGTTTGCCGGGGCATAGGCAGGTCCGATACCGTCCAAGCTCAGTGTTTGAATGATCGGCGATGTCTGCTCCGGCTGCGGATACGCTACGGTCGCTGTCAGCACGAGTGGCGACAAAGCGAAAACACTAAGTAAAATGCAACGCAATACGAACATCTTGTTCAGCTCTACTGAATGGATCCAATTAAGATGCTTTAAGATTATATATCACAGCTTAGTTTGGCACAGATAACAATCACTTTTTTTTTTTGTAAGTTCGTTAGTTAGTGTGTTATTCAAATTCGCGTTCTTTTCACAACGTTTGAGGAATCCATTTAAATGCGATTAAAACTGAATTGTACTCGAAACTGCGCCGTTGTCGTAGGCAGCAGAAGATTGAAAGTCGACTACTAAATGTTACAGCTTTCGCTGCGCTATATATCTATCGTAGAACAGAAGGCAAGATCGAACTGCTGGATTTGCCACAACTGACGGCGCTACCGAGTGCCGAGCTCAGTTTTATGCCAGACCGTCGACGCTCACAAGCTTCGTACGATGACGAAGTTAAGCAAAATACTCGTCGGAAGCGAAGATAAATTATTATGATGATGAGCGTACGTAGAGCAATTGATTCTTACGGTCTAAGTTGCCTCTACAACACGCAGTAATTATAATGGAACCATAAAACGAGTTGATAAAAATAACAACAATTTGTCTCACTGATCTTTTTTTAGTCCTCGTTGGATTGCGCGACTCGAACGAAACAGCCGAAAAGCAGTTGTCGCCATAAGCCGTTGTGACGAATACCAAAGTGACATTAGTATAGGGCCATAAACACAAAACGACTGCTTTAGGGCGCTTTAATGTTAAAACAAACAGTTACGTGTATAATTTAGATACATTTTATTATTACAATTCTAATTATCAGTGTGTGTGTTTGAGTGTTTGTGTGTGTGTGTGAGTGAGGCATGTCTCAAATAAATGATTTACCGTTGATTTTGCATGCAGTGCAAAGCTCAGCTGCCGTCAACGCTATCGTTAAACACGTGAAGCAATAAAGTTGCTATTCTTGTGCGATCGTGCAGTTCTGCTAATTTGTATCTCGTGATTTAAGATAAACAGTGTGCAGATACATTTTTGTTCTATGGAAAACAGCCGACAAGCGAGCGACAGATAAGCCGAATAATATTGGCCTAAAATGACATTAGTTAAACGTCTATTTTTGTTGTTGGAATATTTTCAACAGCAATAAACAAATCATCTTTTGAGCGTTCATAAAAAAAAAGTCATTTTAGTTGTACTTGTTGCCAACCTTAACCTCTTTCATTTGGGTGATAATAAATCTCCATAGCACACTATAACTAATTCGAGAATACGCAAAGTTAATCTAAGCACAATAAAGACTAAAAAAAGATTCGCCGATACAATGCATACGAGCGCCTTGTTCAACAATTGTCACTTTAACGACATCATTTGTAATTGTGTTTAGTAACTACGCTATTATACATCACAACCCGATCTCGCTAACAAGTGCTAATTTTTTTAATGTCCCAATCTGTTCATCTGTTTATCTCATTTTGATTTTTTAAAGCGTTTTATCTCACCTGCGCCATTCACGCATCTGTTCAAATGCGTCGCCTGACGTATTCCGTGAGCAAATCGTGCCGTTTGTTTGCTAATTTTTATTAAATTTCTTTATTAGAATTTCGCGTGTTCGGTTTTCACCGATTTTTTTTTTTTTATTATTCTGTTTTGATTTTTTGGGCGTACAATAATGATATGTTACGCTTCATTTGCGACTTGTACGCTATTTGCTATTTGTTGGTGTCACACAAATAACACGTCTGATTGTTTTCTACTCGAATCTCAAATACTGATCAGCGTAGTTCGCATACTAATATAGATGTTTTCGTAGTTTTAGTGATTATTTGCATTTTTTAAGCTCAACTAAGGTTGATTGAGTCTGCCTGTACTTGAGCATCTAATTGAAGCTGCTTCAAACCCGTTGATAGAAGGCATATGCATTTCTTATTGATGAAAAAATATTGCTCTTAACAGAGAAATTATTAATATAGGCTCATGTTGTCTTAAGATTTTTTTATCTAAAATTTTTACTAGTAAATTATAACTGTTTACAATATGAAGGTACTATGCACTCCATATATAGCTTGTACTTTAAAATATAGAAAAACATATAATACAAAAAAAATGTATTTTGTTCGACCATGAAAAGGGTATTTTCCACGCTTAAATTTTCAAAGTCGCATTGACAGTTAAACAATTAAATATTTGACGAAAGTGTGGCACTTCAATTTGCTAAATTAAGGTAGTTTAGTTCTGATAAGGCAAGTTATAAGCGTAATAACAATACATGTTTATGGTGGGATTACTTAAGCAGTAAACTACAGTTTGAAAGTCTTGACTTTTTATTGTTAAGAACACGTTATCAATCGCATCATGTGTGCATGATGAAAAAAGATTGTAGCTTCACAGTTATTTTTAATAAAGGGTTTTTCACGTGATTGACGCGGTGCTTACATGATCAATTATGTCATCATTTTATATACTATAACGAGTTATAGCGCTGTTTATATCTCATTTTATTAATAATTAGATGTTGTATTAAATTGTAGTTCATTACTTTGTAGTGTGTCATATGTAATCATTTTAAAGTTCGTTGAATTAAATAAATAAATAATAAACTTTTTTGAAGCCTTCAAAGTCTATGAATGTAATGTTTTATGACAGAACGTGATTGACTTGTCATTTATCGTTTGAACTTTATCTGTTTTGTTGTTGACGTAGAATCTTCACATTACGCATTATTTGCGAACTGTGATAATGTCAAAAAGGTGGAATACGTCGTTGAGTTGTTGTTCTTTTTTTTGTAGCATTTCACCTTTATTTTTCTTTTACTGAAAATGGGAACTTCATTGCGATGTCGCATTGAATTGTGCAAATATTGTTAGTGCTTATACTTGTAAATATGTTTGTATGTATTATGTTCACTTTATTAAAAAAAGTATATAATTTATAAATGTGTTTTGTTGTCTATGCGTTCTTTCTTGTTTGCAGAGTACATTTTTGTGGTAATTAAATAAACTGATAAGTCGCACTTGGGACTTTCTTGACTAGAGAGTGAAAAGTGCTCAACACGCTAAAAGCTAAACAAAAGTATAAAAATCGAATAGGTAGAAATTGTTTCCTCTTTTTTGCTACAAATAAAAAAATAAATAGAAAAGAATAATTTTGTATAAATTTTTTGGGGGGGTTTTTTCTTCTTCATGTTGAGTTGGCTTAGACTACGATAATTTCTTGGTGCTGGTGGTGCGCACGGTTGTTGTTGTAGTTGTAGTTTTGATAGTTTTCTTAGTGTTGGAACCGCTACTGCTGCCGCTGATATTATTGTTGTTGCTGTTGTTGTTAGTGTCCTCGTTGCTGTCATTCTTGCCATTATTATTGTTAAGTGCATTTGCAGCACTGGTCGCATGAGCCAAGAGCAATGGACGCCTGGGCGGCATGCGTTCATTGACAGCATCCAATCCTTTGGCCTCCTCAAACGATTTGATTTCATTAGCGGCATTGAGTCCTTGCAGAGCTTAAGTGAATCGCAAGTTGTTAAACATATAAATAAGTAATTAATATTTCATTGTACAAACCATTTCGCAAGGAGTCACGCCCACCGGACAGCGCGCCCACAGGCAGTGCTCCCGTTGGTGTCAGACCTTTCAGTTGCAGTACCGATTCGGATTCTTCTCTGTTTAGTAAATCAATTTATAAAGGTTAATCCATGAAATTGCCACACTTCGAAATTGCTCACCTCAATATCGAGAAGACACGTGACATTTTGCCAATGGCGCGTATTTTGTTACGTATAATTTCCTTGCGCAGCGCCGACATATTGGAGGCTGCAAAATCATCAACAACTTGTCAGTATTCATTTTCGATATAATTACAGTGCATTGTCAGAACTTTTAAAAATTGCTGCGAAAAAAATGAGCTGCGCATGCTGCGAAGCTTTGCGCAATGCGCTTAACAGACTGAAGATATTCACAGCAATTCAACAGCGACGTTGCTGCTATGCCAGCGGCAAATGTTTAGCGGAGAAAGCTCTTGAAGCTTATACTAAGTGCAAGCTTGAGCACATTATGCCGTCTACGTGCTCTTAAGTTCAAAAAGCGTGCCAAGCTTGTGCCTTAATTTAAAAGCCGCAACAGACTCAAAATGAATTTGAGGCGTTAATGTTCTTACCTGGCTTACTGGTCGTATTATTGTTATTATTCGGGTTCATTGGCACAAGTACAATTTTCTTGCGTAATTCTTTTTGTTTTTGTTTTTTAGATTTGAAATTGTATAGGATAAAAAAATGTTAAATAAGTTGTTTCATTGTGTTAAAATATATGCCGAATTCTAAAATTTTTTCGTTTCTCTTGTTTTTTTAAGACAAGAAAAAATCTACTTTTAAAATATATGAATTTTGTATCTCCTGCTTAATGGTACAAGACATAAATTCCGCTATTTCTTATTCTTCAATCAAATTGAAGTACTTTGACAGATAAAGGCCGAAAAAGAAGCGTCCACGATACATCAAATACACGACAATCAAGACATTGAGAAATCTATGTTTTTAATTAAACAGTTTGATAAGCAAAATCATCAAAAGTCATCATGCTATCCAATTTAGAATTGTAAGTGATAATTGCCATCAAATCAATTATACAATCAACTCAAAAGTCTTTCATTTTGCTCATCAAACTGCATCAAAGGAATTGATTAATTTAATTAAAATGAAATGTTCACCTTCTTCGAGCTCATCATCAGGGCCGGAGACCAATTCATCGTCCGAGCAGATATTCAAAATATTTACCAACATTTCGGTTACCTAAAAATCCATATAAATATCAGAATGCAAAAACACTTAATTATTTGTGAATGAAAAATTATACCTTTTCGCCAACAAAAGGCAGTGACCATGTGAAGACGTCCATGAAGTTTGGCAACCAATATGGATGAGGCGAACAATTAAATTGTCGTATATTCATAACGTTATTCTCATATTTGAGTACAGCTGCCTTTTGTCAAATGACAATTTAGCCGAGTTGTGTTGAATTGCGTTGCGTTGCATTGCGTTGTATTGCAGTCCGATGGTTTGCGACACGATAAGTGTACGAGAGAACGAACGCAATGGTGAAAAAAATATTGAGTATGAGTATTAATAAAGATGATACGTAAATGCAGTACGAAAATAGCGTCAAAATAAACAAAATTGACGTCGTCAATTTCGAT
Organism: Phortica magna; assembly: GCA_037044515.1. Taxonomy (NCBI): domain Eukaryota; kingdom Metazoa; phylum Arthropoda; class Insecta; order Diptera; family Drosophilidae; genus Phortica; species Phortica magna. The sequence goes on from JBAMBP010001642.1 coordinate 21,173, forward strand.
CACAAACATTGTTTACATACAATACAAGCAGGCATACCTTGTTGTTGTAAACATCCAAGTAATTGGGCGCCGAGAAAATTGTGATTAGAGAGGGAAACCCGGTGATTTGATTCTTGCGGTACATGCGATAACTGCAACAATATGAAATTTTTGTTTTGTTTAGCACTGTTTATAACAATACACAATTATTAATTAATTAACAGTACCCAGCGTCCTGTGCCTCGTGTGCGCGCACAATGGAGAGCAGATTATTCTTCTGTAAGAACTCACAGCAGGCAGAGTAGCTAGAAAAAATATGAAAAAGCAAAACGGAACATTTAAATTTTTAATTTTAAAAAGTCATTGAGTACAGACATACCTAAAAAAATATGAACAGCCGCGCACCGAATTATGCGAAAAGAAATCATTGGTCTTTTCATTGCCAAAGTCCTCCAATGGATCGGACCATAATAGGTCGCACATGGGACCAAAGGCGGGTGGCTCGCGGAATCTGTTCAGCTATTAACAAAGTAAAATTATGACAACAAGGTAATTATTTAGGGCACTTGATTTAAATTACCTGTTTAATGTCATCAAGTGTGAAAATTTCGGGCGACAGCCCACCATGTATGCACAGAAACTGTTGATTCAGCAGCGCAGCGAGCGGCAGACAGTCAAAGGCATCCATGCAAGCATCGTATATTTCCTCCGTGTACTTTATGATGCCTGCAATGGCAGACAAAGCAAAATTGTATAATAATATCGTTGCGTGTGCCTTCTAGTCAATGACATACATTCTTGTTTAAATGTGAAGTATTCGGTCAAGTGTCGGCATTCATGATTGCCGCGCAGCAGAAAGAGCGTGGTTGGATAGCAAATCTTCAGAGACCATAAGTATAAAACACACTGTAGAAAGGCAAATAGAAAAGAGAAACGATGAATGAACAGTTGGATAAAATAAACGATACTATGTCTAGAATTAATTTGTGCGCGCACCTCAATGCTGAAGTAACCTCGATCCACGTAGTCACCAAGAAAGAGGTAACGCGTTGTGGCTGGCGGTCCGCCGACCTCGAACAGCTTGACCAGATCGAAGAATTGTCCATGTATATCGCCGCATACTGTAATGGGCGCCTCCACGTCGATCATGTTGTCCTCCTCACGTAACAGTGCGGCGCCCTCATTGATAATCCGCATGGCGGCTGCCTGTTTTGGTTTGAGATACGAAGCAATATGTTTACATTGAGCTTGTTATGACGGTTACGAAACGTACCTCTTCGATACGTCCCTCGATTAGGAAGTGCTGACGCAGCGCATCGAAATTGGGCTTGCCCGTTTTCTCATCGTAGACTTCGGCCATTGTGAGTCTGTGGGCGGGCGGTAGTGGCACCTCTGATGAGCGCAGGCGGTGTCATGAAAATACGAGCACGTGGAAAATGTATGAGTATGAGGAAATTTAAAGGCGCTTTGAAAACGCAACATTTTATTTTATTATTGCAAATTTATGTCGAAAAATTTATTACAGAAAATAAATTAAACCATTAAATTTGAAAAGAAATCATAAAAACACAATTCTGTGCTCATTTTGATAGAGGCCAACTAAATAGGAGACTAATGACGGAAGACTTCAGAAATGTACGTTGTCATTAATTGGCAACTTATGCTTTTTCCATACATACATAAAGGAGCTAAGCTAATAATGTGTTTCACAACAAATTGCCAATATTTACTAACAGATTGTTGATCGTACGTCCGTATGTGTGTCAGCATGTGAGTGTGTGTGTGTGTGAGTGTGTTAGACTTTTCGTAATTAATAAGAAATTCAAGAAATTTGATTTATAAACGTTCATCGCGTATTCAATAATGTGCACACACATAAGAAGAACATGTTCTCACCGCTTCACCTTTCAATGCCCTCTGCCGCAAATGCAAATGTATTTAAATTTTAATTTCTTTGCGGCGCTATTTAATTGTCAGTATTATGTCCGAATGTTTTGTGGCAATAAACAACAACATTTGTTGAATATTTTAATTAACACAAATAAGACCGCATTTGGTTTTTAGTTCAACAATTTTATTCTTGCTCAAAATATTTAAATGTCATTGTATGAAAACTTTTTTTTTATTATTCTTTCATTTATTTCGTGTATGAACAATATAGGAAATATCATTGACATTCAAGAGATACCAACATGACAAGCTCATTATTTATTAGATTGTAAATTATTTTGAAAATTGTTTAAATGTTACAACAAATTTAATTGCTTAAAAGCTTGTAAATTTCAAAGTATATAAGTCAAAATGATGCTCAAAAAAACTATTATCCAACTAAGGGTGGTTTTTCGGGGGGGTAGAGTTCACTCCACGGAAATTCCAAACGTATTTAAAATAATATAATAATAAATACAAAATAATATAATAATATATATATAATAATATAATGTTATTTATTATTCTAATAACATTATTCGGATATAATATAATAGTAACACAGACCGAATTGGGCTAACTTAGTAATTTAAATTTTTTGAATCGAATTTATTTTTGAATGATGGAGATATTGTTGGAATAGATAAATCTTCATTCGAAAAGAAGTACTTGTATTCATTTTCCTCTTCTAATGACTTGTTGTCCTTTCTTAAAAGCTTATAATGTATTGTTCTCATTTATCAATTTGCTTAATTTTATATTACATTAAAATTTTCTTTTGTTTAAATTGCTTGAAGATTCACGCGGCCTTAAATATTCAAAAAAGTCAATAAGTTTAAAATGTTGACAGCAAATGCAATTAATCAACAATTGTTTGATCTATTTTCTTTGGTTGAGTGGACTTGTATGTATCTCAAAATGGGTTATTAGAGTCAATGAACCAATTGAAGACACAGTTTTTTAAAATGCTTTTAAGCACTTAATCCGATGTTAATACATGCGCTGCATAGATTCGTTGTTTTTATTTTCCTAAATTGTTTGTTTCGTATTTATTTATTTTATTTATGAAGAGATAACACACAATTAGTAATTACCATCAACAATTCGTTCTTTGGTTTTTGTATATTGACTCTTTTGTTTATTTCCGGTGGAAGTTGTTGTTGTTGTTGATGACGACGATGTTGATGATGATGGCGATGAAGATTTTGTTGTTTTCTCCGCTTTATTCGCCGACGATTTCTTCGTCAACGAATTTCGCGTAGACGAAGACATTTTTGTATAAAAAAATTATTAATTTTGTTTTTCACACTTTTGTTGCTTAATTTCTTTTACTTTTTATTGCTCTTTTAATTTTTTATATATATATTTTTTTTTTTGTCAAAGGAATTTTTTTTTGTTATAGAAAAACACACATTTGTGAAAGCAATAAATAAATTTTGTGTTATTTGTTTCTTTTTGTTTATATTTTTAGCACTGTAAAGAATAAAAAAATGTTGAAAAAGAATTCAAAAATATTTAAATATTTTTGTTTTTTGCTTTAGGATTAATCCTGAAATAAAATAAATGAGCCTTAATTATTGGCATGAATTGTGGCAATTATTTAACGAATTTATTAACTCAGCACAATAAATATCAAAACTAAAATTCACAAAGTAATTTCTGTCATTCATGCATGATATTTCATGATTTCTGCACTGCACTCGTTTCATTAACATATTTGCTTTGAGAGACTGCAACAAATTTGCAAAGTCTTTTTCAATTTTAAGACACTTTATTAAACAAATTTTATTTTTATTTTTGTTGTAGTTGTTTTTGTACTCGTCGATTAAAAATATAATTTGAAATACTTATAGATGACTGTGCATGTATGTGTGTGTGTGGCGATTTTTATGCGTTTATCCTTTATTAATAATAATATTTTAAATTGAAAAATCTCAAACTACGCGAGTCGACACGTCGCGATTTCTGTTCGAAACTGTGCGTTTGAATTTTTTCGCAAGCGTTTCTAACACCCAATAACAAAGATCAGATCAGACGACGAACTCGCGGCAACGATTGCGACTGTGACTGTGACTGCGACAAGATGACTATACTAGAGCGACTAGAAAGACGATGATCGTGATAATGATGAACTCAATCGTTTTGATGAACAGTGAGAAGAAAATCTGTGCTGTTCTATTCTATTCTGCTTAGTTCAGTTCAGTTGAGTTGAGCTGAATCGAATTCGGCAATTAGCTAGTTTTCTTCGTTGCCCTTGAATGTTAATTAAAAGAAAACAAAAAGAAAACAAAAAATAGTCCAATATAAATAAACGTTTTCTCACGGAGAGGCACGCACACATTTACAGAAATACTCATGTAAAAAATAAAACACTCTCAGCTGTTTCTTTTATTGGGTTAATGTGACATTCTAACATTGATTTTTGATTTGTGTTGTACACTTGCACGCATTTGTCGTCGTTTGATTTGATTCGGTCGGGTCTGATCTGAGCTGATCTGATATGCCCAAAGGCCTACAGTTCAATGTACAAGCAAGCGATCCAATGATTTTGCGTTCTATACTTTGTAGACTTTCTTCAAATCACGCGTCGTTACCAAAAAGAGTTCACACGCTCAGAATGTTTAACTTGACCGTGAGTGTTTCGCTGAGTATACGAACGAGACTGAGGCGCGAATGTGAACAGATTTTCTGATGCTCGAAATTGGGCGCCAATAGGTGGGTGTCGCTATAATTATAGTCTTATAGACTTGACTTTGTGCGCGCCTTGTGCAAAAAAATATATTTTAATTTGTTTGCGCTACCATCATGTCGCTCGTGTACATGAAGCAACGCAGAGCACAACCACAAAAGAATTTGTCACTGTGACTGTGATCACTCTTGGCCAAAATTACTTACTGAAACAATTTAAACAATTTGATATTAAAATGTCTACTAAGTCGCAATTCCATTTGGCTTTCTGTGTTGTTGTTTACTCAATCAATCACTCTGATATTATCTTTTATTCTTCAATTGTTTTTACACAAATTCAAAGGCTCAACTGACTTGTGTAGGGTATACGTTGATTTTAGACAAAAATGCTGCTTGTTTTCTTTATTTTTTCTTCGTGCATTTTGCTTGTTAAGAGAGCGTGGCAACATTTTTAATAGAGCATCGCTCGTTGAAAATACAATTTGTGGCAATGTCACTGTCGTCGTTGACTTATGTCAGTGTGTTGAGTGAATGAAGACCGAATGCTATACAAATTTGATGGTCGATTGAAATGCCGATTTGTGTATGTCTATGACAATGATTTTGTTTGTCAAAAGGGCTTATACTGATCTCCTCACTTAATTTCCTCTACACACATCCCATCTTCTAGCGTTTTGACTGAAAATTATCTGATTTAGCTGTTGATGGTAAGCAATTTGTTGATGATAATGTTGTATTATTTATTGTTGTTCAGAATCAACAAGGTGAACCGACCTACATCACTTTGATATCAAGTGTATCTAAGCAATTATTTGATCTTTATCTTATCACGTGGCATAATTTGACTTTGAAACATTTTAATTCATGTGAAATAATGTTCTGTTTCGTGGTTTACTATGCGCAATCAAAAATTGAGAGAGTTTAATACCTTTTCAGCAAATTACTCATACTTACTCACAAGTTTTCAACACATATTTGAACAGAAATCAGAAAAGTCACACGACCAAATGTCATTTTGTGAATGTCCGACTCACCAACACATGTGCGTTTCGCCGCTTTGGCTGTTGTGTTTAGTAGCCGATGGGCACCTTAGGACGTACGCTCGGTTCGATCAGTGGTGGGTGGGTGGTTCAGCAATTTTCATTTTTTGGCAAGTCGCTGACAGAGGCAACGTCGTGTGCTGAAACGCTCGCAAAATGCTCGACATGAATTCGGCTCGTCTATTTTTATTGTACCGTGAGCGATGTTCGACTATGGTTGACCAATCGGGACGCGGCGGGGAAGTCAATTTTTGTCTACATTTAAATTTCTTTTCGTTAAATTTTTGTTTTTGTGTGTTGTATTTTCTTGTATTTTTTTTTCAGTTTTGTGTCTCATCGTTTCTTCCTCTTTGTAGTTTTTGCATAGAGTATCGAATGAAATTTTTTTGGCAGCACTTTCACATTTAACGTTATTTATATGTATTTTTATGTTTTCGTTTAAATATTTATTTTATTAAAATGTTTTTCTTGCATTTATTTAACATGTACTCTGCAGAAGGTTTTTGTTGTTGTTGCCGCCACCGTTGATAAACATCACAATTAACACAAAAAATGGCGCCTCTCAGCTCGCTTAGTCGTCGCATCGGTTGAACATCTGTTGCAGTTTTGAATTAAAATTTGCTTTCTTTTGTTTTTGCACACTATTCAAAGCACTTGCCACAATCGGCAAGTGATTAATGCAAATGTTGTTCAAATGTCTGTCAAGCGTAATTATTCTCGCCCCACACACTTGGCTATTGTTTGTTTACGTCGCTGCGACGACACGAAACATTAAAAAAATTATTTTAGTTTTTCATGTTTTGTTTCCTTTAATTTTTGCACATTTCTCATATCAAGTAGTCAAGCTTATCAATGTTGACACTTGTACATTCATTTCTGCATGTTTGCGCTTCAATTTGAATTTCGCATACATTTATTTTCTCTTTTGACAACAAATAGTAAAAAAAATACAAATATAAATAGAGTAAAGAAGCTCAGTCAGCGTTAAACAAATGTGCAGGAAGCAAACAAATAGTAAATTATATTTTTAAATTGTCTTAATGATTTTTTACACTATTTTTGTTTGCGGTTTTCGGCCATGCTCAAAGCCAAAATTCCGAAAAGTTTTTTGTTTTGTTTCGAAAAAAAAGTGTAGTATCGCAAATATTGACTCGTAGCAAAAACAATTTACTCATTAAACATAAACAATTCAACTTTTTTACTTTTGAGTGTCGAAATGTCCGACAAATTGCTGAGCTTTTGTGAAATCGTTGCCTGCTGAGTGATTAGTTTGGAAACCCGTGCGTATACGTAATTTCACTTGAAGTGTTTAAAACACAATATTCTATTAGAAAAATGTTTGCTTTGCTCGGCTCAATTTCAATTTAAACAAGTTCTTTTCAGACGATATTTGATTGAAGAGTTCTTCTTATCTTTTAAAAATATGTTATTTTGCAACGAATTTTTTTTTTTTTTTATTTTATTTCGAATTTTCATAAATTCAACAAAGAAGCTTTCATTGCTTTAGCAAATACACAAGCCATTTTATCTAACGAGCTTTCTGTTGGAGCAAATGTTGAGTTGCATACTGCTTAACAGAATTTCGTTTAGTTTTTAGCAAGTGTCGGTTAATAATAGCATGTGTTTCAGTGCATCTCATTCTTAAAGGGTTCACCTTTGTGAAAGGGAGTAATTGAAGCGTTTTTTGAATCAATCAAATTTTTTATCATATATCAATTGATAAGTCAAGAAAACGTGAACAAAAATCAAGTGAAAATCAACCTTACCTTCCAAAAAAAGTTTGTTCACTGTCGCTCAGATTTCAGCTGTTTCACTAATCGGAATCTGAAAAGTTGAATTGCGTTTTCATATATCAATCTAAACGCATCGCATGAATTAGAATTGTTTGAAAATATTAAAAATATGGTTTGGTAGACTTTTGAAACAAAAATTCTAGTTAATGCGGTGCGCCTTTATGAGCTGTGTCTGCTGTTTAAAATATGAAATCTTACAAAGTATGATGAGAAAATTATACAACCAATTAAATTTGAAGCTCGGTTTTCTCAATTTGTTAAACATTTTACACTTTTCGCGACCTCTTTACGCTTTTTTGCGCTTGCTGAGAAGATTGGCTCGGAAAACTCCATGAGCCTTATGAAAATGTCCCTAAATTCGCGTTTTAACTAACTGCTCAATGTTTGAAATGTTTATAGTTTTCTTAAATTTTAAAGACTTACATTCGTAAAAGATTTTTCTGGCTCTGTCACAAAGTGGCGGCTGACTTCTTTTTAAGAAGATTACAATTGCTTCTTTAGTATGGCGGCTACCCCTGTCTCGACGTAATTAAACATTATTGGCAATATTTTTCTACTTGTGAAACACAAACAAAATTGCTTGGGCTTATCATATCAATAAAATCAAATAAAAAACATGAACAAATCAACAAAACAAGAAACAAAATTGAAAAATCCTGACAAATGCATACAGAAGTTACCCCCCGACGATGGCGGTGGTGGCACAAACACAGACAAACACAAATGGCGAACCCATCATGGACGAACCCATTTTGTAAATTGATAAACTTAGTTGTTTGTCTGTATTTGTGTTTGGGTGTTTGGCATCTCTTTTTTTTTTGGTTTTGGCTTTTTATGCCATTCTCGCTACTCGTTCTAACGCGTTTCTCTTATGTTTATTTGGGATTTTGTTAAAGCGTAGAAAAGTTACCAAGAACAAAAAAAAAAAGATTTTATTTTCTTATTTCGTTTTTTTTTTTGTTGAATTGATTTATTGACTTACTTATTTAGTGCAGCTGTTTTGTTTGTTGGCATGCTTGTTTTTTATTCTTTTATAGCCTTTTCTTTGCTTAAAAATAGCGCATGATGTGAAATACAACCCAACCTTTTTGCTTTGCTTGCTTTTTATAACTTTCTTTCATGCCTTCGTCTATTCAGAAATTCTGTACAAAATGCCGAGTCAATATTTGCTTTTCATTTATAAGTTGTTACGATACTTAAATTCTTCGTCGGTATTTTGCTTACTTATTTCATTTCGAAAATTTCGCTTGTGTGTAAATAAGCTTCAATATATTGAAAAGTTGCTTTCAATTTTCGGCTAATTACAGTTTTTTTTCTCATTTTTCTTGCTATGCTTTTCCATTTGCCGCTTTGCTGCAGTCGTCGTTTTTCGAAAATGTTTGTGCGAAGCGGAAATTTGTGCTGTTCGTGCACAATTTTCAATTCGCATTTCATTTCGTGATGGATTCAAATGCAATACACGTACGCGCGTTAGCTTTCGCACCACACAAACACACGCACACACACACGAACACACACACACATATATATACAAAACCATACAGAAATACTCAGGCAAACAATCAAGTCATTTATGCACATACCCACCTGCTTTAAATGATTGCTGTTGTTGTTGTTGTTTGTTTGTTTGTTTGCCAGTCTGCCTGCACGTAAATGTTTTTCATTTACCAATCATAACATTAACGTGCAGATACTTTTAATGGCATACAAAGATACGCGCATACAGCAATAGCTATTCATCAGCATCATCGGCTGCGTCATAACCATCATCAACACCAACACCAACACGAACATCATCATAATCATCACCAGCCTCTTTAACTATACCAGCAACACCACTGACACTGGTCCTTCATTCAAATAAAAGGCAAAGTTGAAAGAAAAGAAAAAAATCTCACTTTAAATGACGCACAAAAATATTTTCGTTTTATTACAATGAGCAAAATTGAATTTACATTTTTCTTTCTTTCATTCCTTGCTTGCCATACTTTCGCTCGGTCGCCGTTCACCGTCAGCCACAAACAATGTTTCCTGTCAAAATTATAGCTTTTCGTCCTGTTGCGTCCTCCGCAATACGACACGACACGACGCCTTTGATTATTATGTGTGGTGGCAAGCTTATCGTTCGCGCTGTTTGTGTTTTTCACTGTTTTTGCCTGCCGCTTGTTCATAAATTGTGTGAAAATATTATTGAAGGCAGATTGTTCAACTCAGCCATGGTAATGTGTAAATATTATTGTTATCTGCTTCCTGCGCTCTCATTCGCACGCACACGCACAGCGGCCGCCTTGTAGCATTGCATCTCGTTTGCTATGTTGGCGCGTCCCAACACACACTTTTGCCCGCAATTGGTGTTGATTGTGGGATATGCTAATACAACATATTTTATGACGACGCCAATGGCAAAATCAGCAAATGAATCGCTTTTTTGGTAATTAAATATTATTGTGTCTATGCGGCATGTCAATAGACAATGAATGATAATAAGTGCTTTTCTCTTGAATAAATTTGAACTTTACGCATTTCACACACACCAAAAATAATATATTTTCGTGAAAGTAGCGATTTTTCTTGATGATGTCATGTCATAAATTTTGTTATAAGACAATTTCACTTATTTGATGAAAGTTATTTCTCAGCGCTAAAAAACTCAACGCTTGTTTGTTTGTTGTGCTTGTCAGCCAGTCAGTCTAAACGACTAAATGCTGCTCAAACAGCGCCAAAGTAAATACAAAGTGGAATGAAATATTTGAAGAATCCATAATTGTAAACATGTTGGCAACGTGTAGCAATTTTTGTAATAAATGCTACAATATTTTGTCTGAGGGTACTTTTTATTTTTGACAAAAGTATGAACAAGAATTGTTATGTTTCTACACACACACACACATATAGAACACACAAATACATGTATAGACAATTACAACGACAATAAGAGTCGAACAGTGCAAAAAACGACGTCAGCTGTGGTAACAACGGCTGGCAAAAACCGGGCCACAATTGGTAGCAGTTACAGTTCAGCAGTCTCGAAAAAAGTTAATTAAAAGTGCAATCAAGCAGCGACATTGCCCCGTTGAAAGCAGAAGCGCAAAAGCGCAGTAGGGCAGTAGTATGCGTTGGCAACGACAAAGACGAGCATGGCGACGGCAGTTTCAGCATCAGCATCAGTCGCAGCAACAACAAGCGCAGCTGAAAACCCGCCACAAGGACTCATGCACGACACACACGTACGCCCTCAAAAAATACAACACTTGTGTGTACGTACGTCTCAATGCATTTGTGTGCAAAGGATCCATGGGCTAGTGTGTGTGTGTGTGTGTGTGGGTAGTGTGAACTTTGTAGGCGATGCACAGCATGTTGAAAGCGCACAAATTACTACAATTATAGGCGCCATAAATTATAAGCGACAGCGACATCAACAACAACAACAACATTTCTAATTGATTTTATGCAACTAAGACTAAAATGAAAACTTTGATGACATTTGTTTTACTTCCTTTAGCAATAATTTATTAATTTTTTTGTTGAAATTCAATTCACGAAGACAGCAGAACTGTCAACTAAGCAAGCTGTGCTCACAGAGTTTCCGTTGGTCCGACACGACAACGTGGCGTATACGTAATATTACGTATTTATTTCATTTTGCGTTGCTTAAGTGCTCTAAATGGCAAAACCAAAGTTCTTTACCTAAGAATTACTTATGCGGATATTTGATACAAATTCGTTTGTGGCTTTCGACCTTGTCGGCCTGTCAACACTTCAATTAATTATCTATAAATCAAAAGTGTTTTGCTTCTTCGAATTTACCCATTTATATTTGAAACTTAATTACGAAAATTGTCGACTTTTGTTTGACTTGCGATTTATTTTTGGCAGTTTTTTTGTTGTTGTTGTTTTTTTTGTGTGGTTTGCCACACTTAACACTCATTTAAGTTGTGTGCGGCGTCAAATTCAAAGCTACTTTCATATTACTCAAATTTCATTTTGCCCGAAATCATTTTCTATACTTCCGTCTATAATGTGTCCACGCCGTCGTCTTTGTGAAAACTACTCAAAGGTTGCTTCTATAATTGGTAACTATTGCCGGCGGTCATACTTGGCTGCGACAGCAACGGCAACGACAACAACAACGGAAGCTCATGGCTTTGAAAATAATATTGACATTGCTCACTTCAACTCATACCACACGACACTACACACATATATACATACACATATACAGACAAATCGTTATTTGCCGTGAGCGCTTGCGGCCAATTAAAAATAACTTAATATATCTTGATTTGTATTTTGTTGTTTCTCGTTTTCGTTTTCGTTTTGTGTACTTTTGCTTACTTGCAATGTGCTGAAATTGCTTTTAGATTCTTGCGCTACCAAATTATTCTTTCTCGCAGACCATTATTAAATCATATTTATTTATTAATTCCTTTGGCAACGTGCTTCGTTTACTTTGCTCGCTACCATTGCGCATCAACATTTCAAAGGTTCCACTCAAGATTGTTTTATGCAATTTTTGTAATGTAATTACATGTGTCTACCACGGCCGTTCTGTCTGTGGCTTAGCCTCGCTCACTGCACTTAGCGACAGAATTGTGTTAGAAGTTTGCTCGGAATGTCCTTGTATTAAAACATGTCGGTTACACTCATGTTGCTATTTAGTACCTTTAATATGTATTTGGTAAAATCATGCGATTTCAATCTGAGAATACATTATTATCCTGAATTCGATGGTAGACAAGCACATTTTTTTGCAGTGTTTTGCTAAGCAATAAATGCGAAAATATATTTTTATCTGTTTGCTTTACAATCTCATTTCGGCTTGTAAGTGTTGCAAAAGCGAAAGCAACAGCAACGGCAACAGCGACTTCTGCACATCTGCTGATGAAAATTGCAAATGAAACTTATCTCAATACGAGCCGTGCACACTTCAACTGCATTTCCTTTAGAAAGGTAGATAGGTTGTCTGTGCAAGAAAAAACGGACGAGCAAATCAACGATAAGTGCACCTGGTTCTCAGACATTTAAAGACACTCGTACATGACAGCAGACATTCAGTAAATACATGCTGCTGCCAAAGCGAAATCTATGCATTTGCCTTCATGTATGTATATTGGTTGTTTGTTCAGTACAGCTTACAAGTGATTACAAGTCATTTGTGGAATTTCTTGGGAAGGCATGAGTAGCACATGTTGTCGGTGTTGCATGGCAAATGTGTAAAGTTTGCACTTGCTGATTAATTTCATTTTAAATGATTCGCAATAAAATTTAACCGTTTCAATTGTAGCAAAGATAGAATTTCACAAATATTTTACTCAGCCGGCTTGAAGAGCAAATATATGTACTGTTAGATATAACTTGAAGGTAAGTCATGTCTGCCACCAAACTATAATATTTTTATGTTCATGAAAATGGTGTCCTACATTTATGAAATACTTAAATTTTTACTTATATGTGCCATAAAGATATGTCAATAGGAACAAAGTAAGCGTAGGAGCTGAAATCATATTTTCCAAAAGTAAAATATTATTACCTCCTATGTTACGCTGAGTTACAGAGCACGTATGGTAGTTTGGCATTAAGCACTAAAAGCGAGCACAAAATTTTAGTGCTACACTGTCGTATGTGCTCTGCGGCATAGCATAAAATAGTTTCATATACTTTTACAGTAAATTCAAAAACCATTTCCACAATGTTGTAGTGTATTGGCAAGTCTGGCACTTCCTCTCGCATAATAATTCTATAGTCTACGAAGAGGAAAACTATTTAGTATCGAATTTGTACTTAGGAACGTGCAAAATAAACACACATACAAACATTTTATGCGCAATGCGTGCTTTGCCTTAAGAGTGAAACAATAATCATCAAACATGTACACTGTTAAAAATCACTTACTTCAGATATATTTCGAAAGACAATAACAAATAATAATAAAATAAAAAAAAAATCAAATTATTGTTTTCAAATTTTACATAAACAATCAATCGTTCATTGGTATAATGGATTACATTAATCGCCACCACGTGCAAGTAATTCCGGATACATATGGCAACCTAGTCGTCGTAGATAGTCCACGCCGTCGTTTCCATCGCACGCATCACAGAGTTTACTCATGTCGTATACAGCGCCTGATACGCATCGGCTTCAGCATTTATGTGCGGAGCATGGATCTTTGTTGGGTCGAGCACAATGGCAATCTATATGGGCTCGAGAAGTGGCAACACTATACATATCTGCCGGCAAATTACCACAAGCTGTGGATCTTCAATTTGGCTGCCAGAAAGTGGAAACTAAAGTATCTCGTCAATGACGAGCCGAGTGAACGTTTGTGTTTGGGCGCCAATTTCATGGTCACACATGGTGATCGGTTCATTTGCAATGTCAGCGGTGAACACATTTACAGCTGTTCGCTGACAAGCGATACTGAGTATCGCCTGTGCAAGGAGCGTGTCAGTAGCTTAGACTGTATGCAAGTGCCCAACTTGCAGAAGGCGGCAACTATACGAATTGGCGACTTTATCTATGCAGTTGGTGGCTTGCGCTCGAATCAACCCGTCGAGATGTTTCCGCATCATGCAGACGTATATCGCTTATCGCTCAGCACGTTCACCTGGGAATGTCTCTTCGAGTCGTCGCACTTGTGCTTGGGCTTCATTGCGCATGCCTTAGCGTACAATGGTTCGTGCATATTCGTGCTAGGCGGCCTCAGTGCCGGCAATGGCAGCGATCTTGGTTTCGAGGAAATTCACATTTTCGACTGCCGGCGCTTTGCTTGGACGAGTTGTCGGCACTGGTTACCGGACAGCAAGCACGGGTTTCCAACGCCACGCAGAGCCATTTGCTCTTCGCAGCATATTTCCAATTCGGGCGAATACGAGGTTTATATTGTCGGCGGTGTGTCGAATGTCTATCAGTGCTATGATTTCTGGAAGTTGAATCTGAGCACTGGCAAGTGGACGTGTCTATATGGTGAACTCCGAAATCATTATTACACAAGTATTGCCTTGGATAATGGCGCCTTGTGCGTGTTCGGCTCGAGCTTGATTGACTCCCAGCTGGGCACGGTCATGAAGATGTGGATGCGCGTGCCGACGCTATTAGACATGTGCTGGGACGTGGTTACTTCTATCAACTCACATCTGAATACGTACGATCAACAACGCTTAATCGCTGAGGGCGTACCGCGGCAATGTTTGAAGCGCTTGTGCCGTGCCGAGTCAAGCGACATGGTTTATACATATTGATTAGATCCAAGCACTTTAAAATCTTTCGTGTATTTAATTGTTGATATTTTTGCGGTGTAACTTGTTTTTAGAAGTGGTGAAATACATGCCTTGTGCTATTAGCGCCAAGTAAGGTGGATACGCTTCGGGGCGTAATGCGATTCGAGTCAAACAGTGCGCAATACTGTAGAACGCCCTGCCGTCTACGGCCACGGGCCTCTTATTTGCCTTTTTCGTTGTATCGTCGAGTATGCTTGATGGGAAAAGTTTAATGACTTTCCACAATAAAACTTCAACTATTGCAAAACAAAAGTAGACACAAAAGCGCGCGGGTGATTGAGCATGTACGCGCTGTGGGAAAATGACGCAGGAAGATACTGTAATGTGTTTTCTCTTTCTCTCCTATATGCCATACATATCCTTGTTTCGCTTTTGTCGACCAGGAAGCTCTTACTGATAGGGCGCAGCTTGAATACAATGGGAAAATCAAACTGAGGGCTTTGTTAGGCCGGTATCGCTTTACGATATTGAATTTTGACTCTAGTCTGTGTATGTGTGTGTACGATGTGTATGTGTGTGCTCTTATACATATGTGCTTATCTGTATGTGTGTGGACATGCTGCTTATCTTCATTAATGCAAATATAATTAAATTTTTGTGCCTGGCGCGCAGTTATGTGTATTAAAATTGTTGAATAAAAACTTTTGCACGAACATCAAAATTTGGGCGAAAAATTAAAGAATATACGAAATGCCAAAGTATCTACATAAATAAGAAGAACAAATTTGGAAGTTTTTTTTAATGTCTTATCTATTAAAAAAAAAAAATGAAAAAGTTATAAAAATGTTTGCTGTTATTTCGTAATGAAATACTGAAAAATGATTTTTTGATACAAATATAACTGTTGAATAAAGGAATAATAAAAAAATCATTAAGTTAGTAAATATTACTAAGACTTTAAATTGCAATTTTAAATTTATTACTCGTGTAAAACTCATTATTGAATGACGAACGCAATTGTCAAAAGTTGAAAGTACAAGTTGCGAGTAGCTTTATTTATTGCATACTTTACGGCTTTTTGCTCCGTTACTTTCGGAAGTATTTCGAATGAGTTTAAGTTTATTCAAGCAACGTGCAGCTGTGCTAATTAATTTACGTTGCTTCTTATTTACATAAGTTTTAACAATTTCTAAGAATATTTGAAAACATTTCTTGAATGAAATCGTTTAAAACAAACCACAAGTGTCAAAACTAACTTTGTGTGTTTGTCAATTTTAAATCTCCCTTGCCCACAACGCCATTATATTGAAAGCCTTTTTGCTACGCAGTAAGTCGAAGGTCATTTGTTGACCGAACATGACAAGCAGACACACAAACACTCTCACAAAGTACACCCTCACACACACAAAGAGAAATGTTAAAGTTTCATGTTAAACTGCAAAATTTATTGTTTTCCAATAATTGTATGCAAAATTTTGACAGAAACAGAAATGTTGTAAATATTAAACAGTGAAAACTGAGCAGAAGAACTTAACTACTCAAATACAAAACGTGTCGATGAATCAAAGCTCTACTGTAAGTGAATGAGATGAGTAGAATGGAAACTTAGTTGCTCTGTTGGTCTGCTTTTGTGTGCTTGCTGGCACAGTTGCGATTGTTCTTGTTGCTATTGTTGCATCAATGTCCGTCACTTGGGAAATTTCGTTTACCATGCTCACAAATGTCAATGAAATTCGTTTGGCATTGCTAACAATGACAAACGTTCAACGCACACATAAACACATGAAAATACACCTACAATAACTGTGAGTGTGTGAATTGGTGAATTTTTCACATTTGTTACTTTTTGTGTATTTATGTTCGTTCATGTTAACAAAAATGTTTTGTGATATATGTATTCGTATTTGAAATATGATATGATTAGAAGAGAATAAATTAAATTACGTTGAAGCATTGTTTTTTTTCCTGTCATGAAGGACATTTTATTGAAATGCCTTTGAAATTTGAGTGTGTTTCTGCTACTTTTAGATGCTCATTTTTTTGGTTTGCAAATTGCATTTGCATGTGTTTCGTATTATCTTTCCATACATTTTCGATGGAGAGAGTCAAAAGTCGTTTAGTATTTGGCAGAGTTGGCAGATTGACAAGTTGCTGAAAATGGAAAATGATTGGTTGATTGATGATACTTTCAATTTATTCTTGTTTCGATATTAGGAGGGTGGTGCCAGGTCTGTTCCGTGGTCTAAATTTTGTTCAAGCCACGTCATAAGAACGGATTTTCAAATCATTTGGTAAAGAAACAAAAAACAAAATCGTTTTTAATAAAATGCTTTAAAATTTTTTAGGACATCTCTTTGGGACTTTCAAGTAGTCGGATATTGCTGATTTAAACACATATTTTTCCTAGTTATGTAAGAAGACCTCTCTTAAATTTTCGGCCTATAATCATAGTTTTCTTTTTTTGAGTGAGAGCTACCAGTTACGGAGGTCCGATTATACTGGTTTGAACAAATTAGAAAACTCTCCGCCAGTTTTAAGGTCGCTAGCTTAAAAACGGTATATATAATAATAATATATACGGATATATTATTATAACAGCAATATGCGATACTTAAATCAGATCAATGATATTGAACCCTTTTTTTATTTCTTAAAGGTCTTAACAGAAAGCTTTGTCACTCGTGCGTTATAATAGTTGGAATGCGATAAGCCATCTTGTAAAAAAAGTCTGTGTAGAAGCTTATCACAACCTGTATTTTATTTCCCACACCTGCGTAAATCCTTTCTTGTTATTTTTCTTGCACGAACACGAAGGCAATGGGCAACATTTCTCAGCCGCCAAAAAATAAGAAAAATCAACGCAAAAGAGAATTTGTCAACTTTTGCATAGCAATGAAAACTTTTCGTGGGATAAGTAAATAGTTTCAAATTTGTTTTTGGTATTAAACTGTTAAGCTCATTAAGGGCCGACTACCGACACGAAAAAAATGTATGAGCAATATGGAAATTTAATGCGTTCGTCGCAGGCAGAGGACTTGAAATTAGTCAAAGTACGGCAATGGCAAATTACTAAGCGGCTTATAGGCTAAGCTCTTGAGTTACACTTTAAAACGACACCAAAAACATTTGACAAAAGCCAATTAGGAGTGGACAAGGCAGTTGCACTAATGACTTGAGCCAACGCGACATCAAATGTGACAGTTACATGCAATTATGCGCGCAGCACGTATCCGAAAACAATTGAATTGCAATCAACTGGAAATGCATTTGAAATGCTAATTTATGAACTTCAATGTACAAAAATACACAAGTCTGCATGAAGCAAAGACGGCAAGGGCGGTAGGGTTGCGACAAGGCAAATTGCAAATGCATTTAGCCATGAAAGAAAAATTGAAAAGTGCATGTGAGTAATTCAATAGTCCAATTTCGGCCATTGTGCTCAAATGTAAATTGATTGTCAAATTGAAGCTATCAAAGCGTAAAATTAATAACAGACTTAATTTATCATTGAATTGGATTGAATTGGTAAGGATTCGTTATTGCAGTACTTTTTTTGGAAGTCATTAAATTTAAAATAAACACAAAATGGAGTCAAATACGAACTACAAAAAAAAAAAAAAAAAGAAAAGAAAAACGATCAGGAAAGCATTGAATTGTGTATATTGTCAAAAAATAAATTGGATTTTCTCTGTCTCGATTTCGTTGAACACTGACATTTTCCGTACTAGCTCGCAGCATTATTCAAGTCAATTTCGTCTTGGCATGAAATCTTTTAGACAAATAGCAGTGCAGCTGCCGAGCTGTGCGATGAAAGCAACAAGGTCCTTTGAAACAATTGTGGTCAATGATTGCATTGAAAGTTTCCGTTGAGGTTTACGGAAGATAAAGTCAAGAACAATTGTGGATTTGTCTTAATAAAAGAGAAAACAAAGAAAACACAAAACCAAAAATAATAAATAAAAAAATGTACGAAATAATTGAGCTTGGCTTAACATGTTATTTTGTTAAAGTCACCAACAGAAGCCGAAACGATAAACTCTTCCAAGTCTTGTCAATGTGTCTCAAGAAAGCCATGTCAGGAATTCGCCGCCAAGAGTCGCTGTAACGCAATATGCAAAGCACAATTTAACCGGATATTAAAAACAATACAATGCGTTGACAGACGCCAGACAATGACAAAAAGCGTCGATGCCAATAACGTACAAGGACAAAGCGCGTTCAGGTTTCTAGTTGAGCGTGTTGCTTGCCATTTATGCCGCCAACGCGTCTCTTTTAATTTTGGCAGAAGAAGCCTTTGCCGCCGGTCCTCTGTGGTAACCGTGTTGCCATTTTAGCGCTAAACTTGTTATGCCTTGTCTGCTTCAACTGGAAACCGGATATCCGTTTGTCGCACTTAGCGACCTTTTTTACTGTTGGGGGCTGTTTGGGCTCACATTGCGTTGTTCTATGCTGTTCAATTGCTGTCCCGGCTTGTTCGCACATTTCGTGCGTTCACTCATTGTGCGTCTTCCATTGTTCTTTGCGCACTTTAATTGAGTTGAGTTGAGTTCTGTTGTCTCGCCTTGGCTTGTCTCGTAGTTGTTTTGCATATTGTTCATTGCATGTAAGACTGGGCGGAAGTCACTCCGTTTGGCATTCATTCGTTTGAATAGCATAATTAACCGACTGTTCTTTTATTAAAACGTATGTCTTTGACTGGC
The DNA here is from genome assembly GCA_037044515.1 of Phortica magna. Classification (NCBI taxonomy): domain Eukaryota; kingdom Metazoa; phylum Arthropoda; class Insecta; order Diptera; family Drosophilidae; genus Phortica; species Phortica magna. Next base: position 40,522 of record JBAMBP010001642.1, read on the forward strand.
GCCATTTTGCGCTCGCACCATATAACGTTGACATTTAGCGATGAGTTGCTCGAAGTCCTGCATCGTACATCAGTGTGCGACTTTTCGACAAATTATCACACATCACATTTGCTTCGTCGACAACTTCATTTATTAGACGCGCTCATTTGCTCAAAGCCGAAAATGGTTTTGCAAATGAAGTGCAAATTTATGTGACATTTCTCTGACTGTTTCCTAATTACATGTTCATTTCAAGTTCAAGACAAACAATTAAACATGCCAGCAAATTTCTGTGGCTATCAAGCAATAATTATTCCTCTTTCGTTGTTTCACGCTAAGCACAATTATCTTCTGACCATTGTCAAATGTATGTACGTTCGTTTTTAATAACGTGCTTCATCTACTAAACATACATAATTGAAAATGACACTGCACTCATGCCATATGTATTACAAAAAGTTTGATTTGTTTGTCGTTTGTTTGTGCTTTGCATATCATTTGCACATATGCCTAATTAGAGGCTCATACGCGCACACATGCATCGAAGACAAACAAAATTACACATTGAGCTTATTTCATTAGGCAGTGATTTGGTTAGCGGCGTCAATGGCGGAGAAGGCGTAAAGCGGATGCCGCAACCGCACTCGGAGTCGCGTTGATGCTGTTGTTGACTGTTAAGCAAACCTGGCTTTGTTATCCTAATTGACACGTGTTCGTATTTTACCTGCAGCCATGAGCTAAGTTGGCCAAAGTTCACTGCCTTAGACTATTTGAATAGTGTGAATATGTGTCGTAAGTCAATGGGCGTGTATGTGTGTGTGTGTGTGCGCATGAGGTTTGCCAAGACCGTCACCTTCAGACAGGCGCAGGTGTTGAGCAACTGTTGGTGTTAAAGGCATACGGCGGTAAATTATAGAGCAGTCAGGCTTGACATATCAGCAGTGAGGCGTCACGTTATTATTTAAGTTGCTGATTTGGTTTCATTTTAATTGTCACTCTGCCAACTGGCAAGCAATCCTTTAAAACTTGTAAATTTAATTTGCTTATAAGGGCTTATTAACAAACCGTGTGAAACTTCAATTTGTGCTAATCAAAGATTGCCACGAACTTCACTTGTATTGTGAGCAGAACATTTTGTGTAAACTTCTTAACTTCAGTTCAAAAAGTTGGCCCGAAAACTTTTTGTTCGCATTCATAATGCCAGAGTAAGCGAGCTTTGCTTTGTTGTTGGCTAATTATGGACAATGTTGCATTAATTATTTACAATTGTTTTAAATTAAATAACAGCACGACTCAATGAGCGAGACAGACTGGTCAGGAAAGACACAACAGCAGCAGCAACAACAACAAAAACAACAACAATTCAATGCCAAAGTAGCAAATACTTTTCAGATTAATTAGACGAAACACGCACCCACACACACACACGGAGTCGCACACAATTAGTTGGCAGTAAAAGCATTGCCATTTGTGCTGGTCGCTGGTCTGACAGGCAACAGTATCCTTTCTCGTCCGGCAGCTGTCATGTTGAATTGAGCGAAGTTTCCTGTCTTTCGCTTTGTTAACTTGGCGTTCTACTCTATTTTTATGGACATTTGTATAGAAATTCAATAAAACTTTAACAGCCTTAATGAGTTTTTTGTTGCTTTTAATTAAATATTAATAATTAATAAGTATAAATATAAGTTATGTGTGTATGTGTATTTGTGTCGAAGTTGTACAAACGAGCTGTTAAGACGGCCGTTTACTCAAAACGAATCAAGTAAAGTTTTTATAACATAATAGCGAAAGGGTTCCATGTTCGGCAAGTAAGGCTTACAAGTTGGTAAAGAGATTTGTCTTGCTTGTTTCGAAACGACATGATTCACACACAGTCACGTATTGTACATACATACATGTTGGTATTTATGTATGCGTTCTTGTAATGATGTTATTTGTATGTATTAGTTTCGTTTTATGTTTGCTTTTTCGGATTTTTTTTTCGCCGCCCACCCATGTACTTTTTTATTGTTTCGATTGCCCGTGTTGAACTTTAATAAAATGGACGAGTTCTACTTATATGCGTGTTTGTGCATGTATGAATATGTGGCATGTGTGTGTGTGTGTGTGTTTGGTTTATATTACCAGCGCCAGCAGGCAGCAACGCACACAGACGCACTTAATTGAGTGCTTTTGTAACGGCACACGCGTCTATTTTAGCTTTCAGTCTGTTGTATTCACAGTGGGACATGAATTTCAAGCCTTGTGTGGATTACAATTTTTCAAGTTGTGGCGTGCCGCTTTCTTGATTTGTTGTTTGCTTTACGTTTGAAAGACTTTTATTGTGTCATCTGTTTCAGGTGAACCATTTTGTACTTTAAAAATTTAATAACAGAAGTTTGGTAAAATGAAAATAAATAAATCTTTAAAACTATTCCGGTGACGAGCCACGAGGCTCTGCAGAAACCTCTTGCAAAAGTTACCTTGTAACTTTGTAACTCAACTTATTACAACTTTTTACACATTAAATAATTTTGAATATTTAAATTTTCTCAAAATTATTTTTAATTATTATAATTAATGTATTGAAAACGCTTAGAAGCATGTGTTTTTTTTCTTTAGATGTCTTTGACTAACAAAATCGTTAGACCATACATTTTGTCAGTTTAGTTACTTCGAAGCATTGATGGATTACCAAACAAAAGTTACTCTATACTCTGAGATTTTCCGTATTGTTGTTTTGCTGTGAAATTATTTTTGGAATGCTACAGGAAAAGAAGACTAACGCTTCGCCATGTTGTTTGACTGTAAATGCGTTTTCCACGTCAGTAGTGGGTGTATGTGTCTGTGTAAGTGTATGTGTGTTTGATGGTATATGTTGTTTTTACGCAACTTATTTTTCACTCAAGAAAGTTTTCTTGCTTTTTGAATATTTGCCAAGAAAATGTAAATAGAAATTCTTTTGTATGTAATTTGCATGTTTTGTGTTGTTTTGTTTTTTTGTTTTCGAAGTTCGTTTTGTGATTGTGTTTCATTCATGGTTTTATACACTCCACATAAAAGTCATGGCTGAGCGCAGTTGACAGAATTCTTTTAGCTAAATTCGCAAACTTATATCTTATTTAGTCATTTTATCTCCAATCTCTGTTCGCTTTAACCAAATATTACGCATTAAAGTAACGTAAGTTTATAGAGATTTAGATCAGCGCATTATGCTAAGCAATTGCTGGACTGAGTGATTCAGTAGAGTATCTGAATGTCGACACTTCTGTAGCTCTAAGAGTTGTTTGATGTTTTCCTGGTGTCTGCCTCGCTGCCCCTCTGCGCCAATATGTGATTATGTTAGCAAAATATTTGTCCATATTCGTATAACATTTGTAAAATTCTTTGTTAGTTGCTGCAAAATATTTGCGCACGTGTACATGTTTATTTCTGCATTTAATGTATGCATTCAGGAAAAATACATACGAAAAATGATTTCACTTAATTAACTTAGCTGTTTGCTCTAGTAGTGGCCAGCAGGGCAGACAAAATCAACACCAACACGAAGAACAACTCATCAAGTCTATTTTGGGTCACTATTGATTTAACCAGGCTTTGAACTGAGACCGAACGTCAGCCGAAGGGGCACAGTTTTTTTTTGTTTTGTGTAAATATTTGAGTCGGTTTTATTCTCAATCGAATGTGTAACGAGTAAGTAAAATCAAGTTGTAAAATTCATGCACAATTTAAAATATTCACCACAACGCGAGTGCGTCGTGCCAAATATTGTTGTTTGGCTTCTCTGTGTGTCTATGAGAGACAGACGTGCATGTGTGAGCGGCGGTGGCGGTCGATGTTGGTAACGGCACAACGGAAGATACAGCTCAACCATATCTCGATACATTTGCATAGACATTCAATGATATTTGTGAGCTTGTGAAGCGTACGAGAAAAAAAGTTATCTATACAAGAGGCAAATTCGTTACTGTTGCATCTCACTGCCAAAAAGGTTTCAATTGATTTTACAAACACATTTGTACATTTGTACATGTGTATTTGCTGTGTTTGCTTCATGCATGCATACATATGTATGTGCATATATACATATGTATGTATTAACATTCACAGATGCGTGTTTGTATTTGCACATTCATGGCTACTGCGGTGCTGATGTGCTGCTGCTGCTGCTGCTGGTGCTTTTGCAGTCATGGTTGCTCCTTTTGCGCTTGTTGTTGGGCCAGCAAACAAACCTCTTCTTTCTTTCGATTGTTGGCCGACCAACCATTCGTCCACTCGATAATCAAATTTTGTTGCAAACAAATCTTTCACACACCGGACTTGGCAACGTGTTTTGTGTGCGTTGGCTTACCACTTGTCAGCATTTCAAAGTCGTTTTCATTTCGTTCGGGCCGGGCTGTGAAGTCTTCTTTTGGTTTTGTTTAAGTTGCAAAGTTTGCTAATAAAGTCCGCAGGCGCATTTGGAATTCATGTATGGCGCAGGTGCGAGACGTCTTCAAATTGCTCTTTTCGTCTGAAAGTGACAAAAGTCTTGACTCCTTGAGAGGCTTCATGCACTTAGGGCTTCTTGTATGTCGCACGGCATGATTTGCAGCTTATTTATTGTACGAATAACAGCTTCGCAACTTATGTCACATGCTTCATCATGATGAATAAAAAATCTGTTTCTATTTGATGGTTTAATTTCCGTTGTTGGGATTATGAAAACACAATTCCATTTTAAAACAAAACAAAAAATAATAAACCAAAAATACGCGAAACATTTGAAAACGTTAGTGTTTTGCCCATAACAATTTTCTTATCTCCCAACAGACTAAAAACAAGAGAAAAGCATTGCTGAAGGCAGACAGTTATTTAAAAAGCGAAAAAAAATGTGTTGCTGAGGGGCGAGGCTACACCAGAGGAGGTGTGCGGGTGCGACCTCGAAGCATTTGTTGCACAGTGAAAAAAAAAATGTGAATTAGCAGTAAAAGCTAATTCACTCTCAATTCCCAAACGAAGTATTGTAAAAGAAAAAAAAAATGGAGTGGGGCGAATTGAGAGCAAAGCCATTCAAAAGGATTTTCATTTTTCCATTCTTCTCCACAATCTTTTTTTTTTTTATTTTTTGTCTCTTTTTTTGTCATCATCGTTTGTTTGCTTCACTATTGTAAGTGTTTCATTACAGCTTATGTGAATATACAGACGCACACACATGTGTAAGTTGTGTGTGTGTGGCACAGTACAAGCTCGCAGCTCATTTCCCCTTTGCTGCGTGTCAGTTGTCATGATTTGCAGTTTGCTGTTAATTTACTTTATTCTTTCAGTCTTTGCACTCGGCCCAATGCGATAGAGAAAACACGATTAGAAAATTGTTTTTGTCATGAGTGTTTGAAATAATATCCTTTTCTTTGTTCGTTTGTATACATGAGTCAAAAGGAAATCACAATTTTGTAGGCATAAATTTCTTGAGTTTCATGCTGCCTCAATTGCCCGCACCACAATTAGTAACGACGCACCAAATTGTTCGGGCTTAGTCATTTATTCATGTTAAAGGTTATTGACTTTAGTGGCTTTGGTCATTGCGTTGCAATTCCTACGCCATTCTTGATGGTTGAAGGAAATGTTCTGACAAATGACATGTACTTATTTGGCAGAAATTGAATTTGTTGCGTAAAATTCATTGCGAAAATTCAGCCAACTGGCATTTTTCTTACGCGCGCCTTCGGAAATGCGCACCACAAGCTAATTAACTTGGTCATTAAAGATATAAATTAATGCTGACTTGGCTACAAAGTGTATTATTTGCAATTGAATGCGTCGTTTTTGCGTTCACCTTCGTCGTAATGTATTATAATGAAGGTAAAGTCGAATACGTTGCCAACACGAAAACAACAAGCTCAGCATGACATTGACCACCTGCCGGTGCTGATCGAAATAAAATTACCCTATGACCATGTTGTGTGGGCGCAAAGCGGTTGAAGTCAAGTGGCGTGGCACAACGAACAAACATTCTTGCAAACTTGGGCTGCACGAAAAGAGGGAAGAAATTATTAGGGCACAAAAATAAGTACGCAAAAATTTACCAAAATAATTGTACACGCAGGAAATGTTTCACAGGTCAACAAAATTTTATGTACCCGGCATACTTTTCTAAATTGCTACAGTCTGCTAATGTGTTACACAATGAGCTGATAATAAAACCGCTTCAAGTTTAAATATTTTCTTAATTGGTAAGTTGTTGAAATTTAAAGCATACTTTAAGGCTTAATTATGCCTTAGATACGATAAGCACATACATAAATGTGTTATAATTAAGCGAAGACCTCAAATTTGTAGTACAGTGCAAAACGAAATTGTCGGCATTAGACAAAGTCGTTTGCCGTAAATGTTAACTTGCATTACCAAGAATATGGTTAAGTAAAGCAGCTAAAAAGAAGGCCAAAGCCAAGCAAAGGCAAGCCGACACTGGCCAGGCAACAAAAGTAACTAAGTAAAGCAAGTATTGGGGCACATATGTGGTTTGGCAACATTAAATGCACTGTACTTGCGATAAGCAGGGGTATGGCAACGACAAAGGGGCGACAATAGCAACAGTCTCTTTACAAACTTTGCCAAGCCGCACATCCACTTTACTCGAATAGGCGAGCAGCTGGTAAGCGTAATTCGTAGCATTAGCAGCGCTTGTGGTTTGGCTAGTGAGCGCTTAAAGGCGATGCCTTTGCTCTTCACTGTTGCGTTATCTACCAAAATTACAGCGTTGTGAGGGTTCACGTGGCTTTCTTTGGCGTTTTCAATGCAAATTCCATAACTGCGCACCACAAGAACCGCGGCAGTTGCGGCAGCAGCGGCAACAGGAGCTACAAAGTTGACTTTAAATGTATTTGTGTCTGAACGGCGCGTGTAAAATCAAAGGCCGCTAATCTAAGTAGGCATACTTTTCGGCGCTTAAGCAATTTTTGCTTATAGAAAAGTTTGCCTTTTGTGCTTTTGCCAATAAATACCGTCAATTTATGTCAATTGGATTTCGCTTAGCTTTTGGCTTTATTCTGTCTTTTTTTTGTGCGTTCGCTTATATATATTTTTTTTTTCGTCTTAACTTTCTTTCGATATTTGTCGCTTTTGTTACTGATGCGTAAAATTCAATCTTTTGCTTAGCATGACCATGATTTTGCTTATTGCTTTTTGCCTGTAATGTGTCGCAGCGTAATTTCCTCACAGCATTGCGTCTCAACAAAACGTAGTATAACGTGAATGATTCGGTAAAGTGAGGCATACATTTATGTACATAAACTTTTATTCAATTTTCGTGCAATAAATGCGCAAAAATAAATATTTATATGCTTTCGTTAGTATCTCTTTTTATTGTTGTTGCAACATTATTAATAAATACGATGATTTATGAAAGAAAGTCTGAAAGTCTTTGACAAAAAAATCAAGCAAGCAAATATTTTTTGTACGCCATTTCATTTTCAGCTTCTTTATGCGACAGGAATTAAAGTGTACGTGTAGCGCTACACCAAGGACTAGAGCATCTTGAAATAATAATAAGATGCCCAAATTAAGCGTCACAATAGCGATCTGCAAATTTAACGTACAACGTTCAAACTTAATGTTGATGATGATATTAAAAGTTGCTAACCAGAAAAAATAATGGCACAGCAAACAATAACAACACAATACGGGCAAAGGTATGAAGCAACGACAAAAAAGGAAAGAAAAGAAAGGCAAACGCGATGCTCTCAAATCCTGTGAACAAACGAATGCACGAAGGTGAAACAAACGAATCAGCTAACCATATCGGATTAAAATTTCCATGCTTTTTTTTTTCGCTTTTCACTCGTTTCTTTCTGCGAGTATGTGTTTGTGTGAATGAATGCGATTGTGCCGGAAACCCAATAAAGGTGATGAGGGTGCGAATCATGGCGAGAAGGCAAAATAAGCTGGCTGGAGTTTGTGGCAGCGGGCGAGCAAATGTCAAATAAATGCACGAAAAGTTGGCGTTGGCTACAAAGACGAACAAACGAATGCTTAAATTAAAACCATTATTTTTGGGCATGTGTGTGTAGTTTTGTGGCAACACAATCTGTGTGTGTGTGTGTGTGTGTTTGTGTATGTGTGTGTATGAGTCTGTGGATAAGTGCGGATTTGGCGCTTATGAAAAAAAGTAACTCTTACTTAAAATGAGTATTTTAGCGAAGCGTAAATATGCGCACTGTGGATTTTAGCGTATTTGTATTATGTACGCACTGTGTTAATACACAGCTAAAAATAGAATTGTTTACTTTGGTGGCATATAAGCAGCATGTCAGACAAAGAGCATCATTTAGTTAATGTTGAAAGCAAAAAGTTGATATTCCTCATGAATTAACTTTGGTAATATATAAGAGTATATTTTTTCAGTGTATTACTCGTAAGTAAACTTTTGTTAGAGTGTTTGTGTTCGTGTTTGTGTGATTTGCATATGTATTTGTTAGCGAGTCTTTTGTCGTGCGTCGTCAGTTTAATTGCAGAAACGTCAACTGGCAATTGTCATTGTCGCATGTGCGTTAATGTGCGTTGACGCTTTTACTTTTCTTGCTTACTTTCATTTCTCATTTCTTATTTCTGTTACTTTCGTATGCTAAATAAATGCCAAACAGCACAACAACAACACTCATGCCCACGCCCACACACGTAAGCACATTTAAATGGGTACCTTTTTATGTATGCCAAGTTAAGCTCAAAACGGCATTTGCATTTTGTAAATTCACAACTTGTGTATTATTTTCGCACTTTTTGCAGTCAACGTCGCCAACGTTCGTGCGCCAACGTCTGAGGCTTAGTTTGTGGCATGCCTTTGTTTGCCGCTTGGCGAATTACTTTCTTTGCTGCAAGCTGTGAGTGGCACGCAAATAAAGTACTTAGCACGAAATGTTAATCATACGCACCGTTGTCAATTTTTACGATTTTCACGTACTCGTTGTTCTTAAACGACAACTGCACGAAATTCAATTTCGCTTAAAGCGTGAACATTTCATTAGAATTTAACACTCAATCGCTTTGGTCTTATTAAATAAAATCTGCAATGTACACTTGGTCCTCCAACCCACAGGTTTTTCTGTTTATTTTTGTATTTCATGCTTAAAGTCTTGAAATTAAATTAGATTTAATACGCATAACGTTTGCTAACCTTTGCTTTGATCTCAACTTGCCGATAAGTAGCCCGCCCGCCCATTAAGGTCGTGTCTGTTTCTTATGGCTGGTGCCATAGTGCGAAGTTCATGTTGTACGCCACCGTTGGGCCTTCATTTTGCAAAATTGTCTTCGTGTTGTCACTTTCCGTCACGTTGTTGGCTTGTTTTTCTTATCAATTTGCAGCAAATCAAGTGAAACGAAGTGTCAGCAAATGTCAACGAATGAAATAATATTTTCAGCCGAAAAGAGAATGGTGCGCGCGCCAAAAAAGAAGTCCTTTAGAGTTAATACTTGAAATTGCTTACTTGCAACGGGCAACGCCAACATTGGCTAAGGCAAAGGCAAGTGTGGTGGTGGGGTGGGTTGTGGCATGAAAATGCTACAAACAACAAAAGCGGACAAGTCGAAAAGAGAATTTAATCAAATAAATTAGCAATAAAGTTTTATTCCGTTTTGTGCGCCTTTAAGCATTAAGAGTCTCACATGGCGTATACGCATTTTTTGTGAGTTTCTTATCGGATTGCTACGACATCAATTAAAGTCGTAGACCTGACACGTTTGCAGAACTCGAAATTAAAAACTGCCAAATATACTTTCGCTTAGCCTTTCTGCCCTTTAAATTGCTGCGAAAAAGTCAAACTGTCGAATTAAACACATTAGACATTTAATTAGGGTCAATTTGTGCACTGACAAGGGTTACACGTGTGTGGGCGTTTATTGTTGCCATAGAAAATAGTTGTGTTTCAGGTGCTTGTGCTGTTCGTTGTTATTCGAACGTGAAGTCGATTACACTTTTGGCATCGCTGTTTAGTTAATTAGATAACTTTGACATTATCGTTTAGTTGGGCCAAGTTAATTTTGCTGGCGGCGCAGAAGTTGACTTACTTTGTGTTGAACTTCTGTTTTCTGTTTTGTTACCTGCGCCTATGTAAATATTTAAATTAATTAAAATTTGTATTTGTGTGTATTTGCCGGTTGGCTTAACTTTGATGTTTGTGACGTCGCTTTGTCACATGGCGCCAATGAGTTGGTGACATGTGTCAGATTTTGTGTTTTGTGTGTTTTGACTTAATTTGTATAAATATCAGTTTGTCTAAGATGTAAATCTTTCAATGAATGTAAAATGCACGCATCAATTTGCTAAATCATAAGTTAATGCATGCATAATACACACACATGACTGTGAGATATCAATTCTTGTTGGTAATTGCAAGCAATAAAGGCGTTAAGTGCTTCAACCGAGAGTCGGTTAGCATACAAAAACTGATTTGATTCATGCATAAACAAGCAATATGGCAAACTTTGTGTACAATTAAAAGGAAAATGATAACAAACAACAAAATTGTATACAACAAAACCAAACAACAAACAAAGCAAACCAAGCCAAACCAAACAGACGGGATTATCAGTAATTTGCATGAAATCGATTTCCGCCTAAACGAGCATTTATCTTAATTTCAACGATATTTGTTTTGTTTCATGCTTTAACTGCCGTCATTGTTGCTTCTGCTATATCTGTTCTAATGGCAATTCGATTTAGTTTACAGAACACAAAAAAAAAAAAACGAAATAAACGACGAATCACTTCGGAAACGTATTTTAAAACGCAATGTACAAAAATAGCAACAATTCATGTTTTTTGTGCCACGTTTGGGCAATGATGTTCGTATGTGATAAGCATAAAATGTACATAAATCTACAAATTGGTATTTCGCTGTGCACGTGCGGAGAGGGTGCGCGGAAATACAATCGTGGCATTTTGTAGTAAAACATTTTGAATATTACTAAATAAATAAACCGCAACGACCACAAACCGAACCGACAAACGATTATTATAAAAAAAAGGCGGGCGAAAAAAAGTTGGAACGATTGAATGAAATACAAAATTTAAATCCTTGCGCTGCCAATTTATTAAAAAAAAAAAACATATCAAACAAAAAAAAAAAACATATCGGCAAAAAAAAAGTTGTAAAAAATGAAAATGCTTCCATACGCGCTTTTTGTTACTTTGTTTGCACTTCTGCCGATTTGTGGTCGTTTCCTTTTAGAAGGGGCCAAACCGCAATGGGATAGACACCAACCAACCTACACATAAGCATACACACACCCTCAAACACAAACCCACCCACACTCACACAAGAAAGCACAGAATCAAAGAGCATAAATCAATGCATATTTATCATAAATCAAATTGAATTCTTCTTTGATACTCAATTTTTGTGATCCTTAGAACCTTATAGTGTGCACAAAGCGGAATATGAGTTTCACAAATGATTACGTTATTTTAAAGCATAAAATCACGATTTTCAAAATCAACTTAAAACTATTATAATATCAAAAGTAAGCACACGCTTTCTTATTCTCAATGCAAATGACTTTTCTCTCACGAAACTTTATACTTATTTACTTATTATAGGGTACAACATAGTTTAGTAACCTCATAAGTTGCTTGGTTTTGGTTTTGGTACATGAAGTATAGAGGCAAACATTTTTTTTTGGTTGCTTGTACTTTTTTCCAGTTGACTACCGCACGGTTTTCTCTCTCAGTCTTTGAGCAGCGGTCCCACGACACCAAACAATTTCGCGTCTGAGTCGCCTTTTTGCTTTTTGCAACATTTCATTTTTATGCGTATTTCAATTTGTACTTGAACTCGGAAGCAGTGCCAGCAGACGAAGCTTTCACTAAACTACTTCCTTCCTTGGGTGGTTTGGGTTGGAAATGACGACGGAGCAAGCGTACGTCATAGTCAGCTGCGCTACGCTGTGCGTAACGATTCGTCTGTTCGTCTGTCTATCTGTCTGCTTGACTGTGCAGTGTGTTTGTCCGTCCGTCTTGGGCAATTTGTGACTTTCATCTTATTTCGTTTTGTTGTACGCTCAAATCTAATAAACCGTATTACTGAGTGCATATCAATCATTTTCCATTTTAGCTGTTCTCATCACGTAAAATTACATATATTTATTTTTGTCCACGCCTCAGCGCAATTTTGTGCTATAATTATATTTAATTATAGTTTTAAGCTTAATTGTGTACCGTTTATTTATGAGTCTGAAAAAATTTTATCTATAATTTTGTTTATTTGATTCCAAACTGATTGATACAACAAAAACTATGCTACACAAATAGATTCATTAAAATATCATGAGAAAATCACTTGAAATTAATTACAGCTAATATTGGCTAAAAAATATGAGATACTTTGCGGCAATAAAGTATCAAAGTAATTAACAAACATGCATACAGAAAATAAACAAAAGCACGCTTTGGGTTCGCTTTTGGCCGCTAAAAGAGGCAAAAGTTTATGAGCAAATATTCATATTCAATCAGTTGAATAAAAAACGATAACCACAGCAAAGGCATTTATTTATGAGCACTTTTGTAGATGAACATGAAAAGAAAAGAGAATTTTCCAATCAATTGGAAAACAGAAACTAATAAAACTCGTGCACACAGAAAGCAGGCAACAAAAAACAGAAAACCATCTAACATAAAGAAAACAAAACAAAAGGCGCACTTGAAGCGCGAAAAGCGGAAAAAGTGAATTTCCATTCATTAAAAATATAGAATCATGAGCGGCATTGCTGATGGTGCTGATGTTGGTGAGGGGGAGGGGAGAGGAAATATGTTGCTGTTATTGTTGATGCTGTTGTTGTGCCGGTCAATAATAAATGTTTATTTCCAAAGCAACAACTTTTTGAAATAAGCAAACAAACAACGAGTGATAAAATATGCTTTTTTAATGCAGATTCATGTGATTTTCAATAAATACAAAAATACCGCAAATATATACGACATTGTGGCGAAAAACCAAAATAAAAGAGAAACACTTACGAATGAGAGCCTTGAGCGGGCGGGCAGCGTCGGTGTCAGTGAAACTGCTATATTTCATTGCAAAAGTGCAGAAAAACGAATAAAATAAAACTAAAAGAAAATAAAATAAGAGCCAAAAGCTTTGACGACTGATGGATACACTGCTTGTTTATAAGCAAAGTAAATAAATATAAATTATAGTTTTCATTTGCTATGATTTGTAAGAGAAATCACGTTCTATTGCAAACTATAAATACAAGGATACATTTTTATTTATCGACTTTAATTTAGAACTTTTACAGCTTTAAAGTCATATTACTGAAATGGCTTAATGACAAATTCCTCTTTTAAGATCGCCTTAAGACCATGCCTTCGTTAAGAACTTTTAAAGACCATGCCTTAATGAAGAACTTCTTAGGTCTGTGAAGGGTGTTTCGTGTTATTTACATAATCAACTTGAAAGTTCGCATATTCAATTCAATTATTAGATAGAAATTTATACATTTTCACATAAATGAATGTTGATGTCAGAGTTTATGTAATAGAGTCCTTTCAATGCAAATGTATCCGATGTGTTTTCATCGTTTGCGCGAGTGCATCACAGCTGTGTCGCTTTGCCAAGGATGTTCAGTTTGACAAAACATACAGTATATTAATAATGATTGCTTATATGTGAAAGGTTCTGTTTTTGTATGTTCAGGCGCAAAACAAAGTTTAAAACAATTTCAATTGCATACGATGAGCCTCAACGAGTACTCTTCGCTTCAAGTGAATGGAATTTTATTTTGAGTCTTTGCCAGAGACTTTCACTTTTCGTTTTGTTGTTTTTTTCGTATTATTTGAAACAGTTCATAATTTCACTTCTTCCACTTCCGGCGCATTATTTGTTAAATAAAGAAAATTCACTTGGCCACGCGCCAAAACGCTTACAAGGTGCGAAACTCAATTTTCGTGCTGACATTATTAATATTCACACCTCTTCAACAAAGCACAGCTACAAAGTGCGCAGAAAATAGCTTTTCAAATAGAATATTTTCGCACTAATTGTAAGTAAGCAACATGAATAATCTTCAGCAGCTGCCCAAAAACTGTGGCCCGTTGGCAAGACGGCCCTCCGGCCTGTCATTCATTCAGTCAATCAACGCTGAAATGGTTTAGCTTTTTACTAATTTGCTGCGTTATTTTCGTTTGCTATGACTTGGCATTGAATGCCGCCTTTTTAAAGCTTATCGAGCATGAATTCTGTCTGGTCGGACCGCCACATTTGACATTTTACTTTTAGCATTTCAAATAAGTGTCTGCGATATTTCAACATTGGAAGCCGCAAGAAATTTTGTGTGGTTGCGCTGAGTTGATTGTAGCTATTTATTGCGACGGCTTTTGGTTTGCTCTGTCACGACAACTAATTTTCTTTCGAAATTCTCAAACGCATCCCGGAGGAGATTCGATGTAATGCAGGAGCAGTTAAGAGTTCGATTCAGTTTCAAAAAGGAGTTAAAATAACATTCTACATTTGCTACAGCGCATAGTGAGCGAAACAGCTCTGCTAAGTTCTTCATACATTTGGCACATATTCGCTTAAATTTCAGTTTTCTACGTCAAATGTATGCCAAATGTTTGTATATTTAGTTTGACTTTTAAAAATTTTAAATTTATAAATTTATTACTTCATCCTTCTAAGTTTCTATTCTAATAATGATAGTCAATGTATTGAAATTGAAATAAGTTTGATTTATGATGTTGCCAAACACATTCGTCTTCGCAGCACATTTTTTAGAGGGCTCATCTTCCTCATGCCAATTTGTTTTAAGTCATGCGAATACGGAGATCGATGATCTATTTGATATATTAGCAACGTACAAAACTATTTTGCCGTTAATATAAGTGTTGAAATTTGAATTAATCGCCGCTACATTTGCCATTTCTCCCACAGTGCAGCGCCGCAATGCCAATGCTTGCTCAGTAACACGACTGCTTCACACATTAGCAGAGCTGCACTGTTGACGCTTACTTCTTAACTGTTACCGCTTAAAGTAACAGTGCAAGAACAGCGCGTAACTTTCACAAGCAACTGTTAGATTGTGACTAGAACTTCGTCACTCGCATGGGAGAAATTTTGTGCATAGCGCGCTAGAGAGACATTTCTGTTGCTGAATTCTGTTGTGCAGCGAGAGCGTGCAAGTTAACAGAATTTTTGCGCTGTTAAAAATTTTCCCCACAACAATTTAACGGATTCAACACACACTTCACACGCCCGCACACTCATACACGAATATTGCGCCAACACACAACACACAAGCCAACAAATCGTATTTTGTTCGTGTTCGGTGTTCGTTGGTCGTTGTTCGTTCATGTTCATGTTGTTGTCTTTGGTTCTGTTGGCGTTTGTCTTCGTCGTCGTTGTCGTTTCCAGTTGAATTTTTACCGTGCGCGCGTCAAGTAGCACTTAGAGCAGCCGTCGTCAATCTGCTTAGAACGCGTTGCCATTTTCAAATTGTGTGCTTACGGGCAGCAGCGGCGTAACGGTTAAATGTGTTTTTAAATTGCGCTTAACGTGAGCAGAAGAAAGAATGAAATGCGTTCGTACAATTGATACACAATGCAAGATTAATATACATAAAATTGAATTGTTCAAATTGTGCGTGTGTAAAATATTAAAACGAAATTTCAAATCATAAGAAATAATGAAATTATCTTTGACCTGCTCAATAAGTTGTGCGTAGTCGTGGCATTTATTTGGTGTGTAAATTGATAAGAAATCAAATAATTTATTGAAACGACTGAAAACTTGTAAGTGAATTCACACTTAAATGTTTTACTTTTGAGGAAAATGAAAATCCAAAAAACATATAAATGTAAGCCAAAATCAAGCTAAACAACATCAACCCAAATAATAATTTTCTGCATAATTTAAATTGCTGTTGCTCATTAAAAAATCAAACAAAACAAAACGAAACGAAAGAAAAGTAAAGAAAAAGGCGTCTTCAGAAGCGTCGCAGCGTGCGTTGTCGCTCAAGAAAATTATGTAAATTTTTGTTTTCGTTAATTACAACAACAATAACAATCGATAAGTCGAGTGAACACAGAGGCTGAAAAATGAAATCTTAACACTTTAATTTATTAACAAGAAAATCTGACATCGAAAAACCAACAAAGTATGTCAACAGAGCTTTAAATGTTCGCTATGTGTGATTATTTAATCCGTTTATTTCATCGTATTTGTGACTAAAATCTTCTTGGCGGCTTTTTATGTGCTTCACTAATACGCAATCCGCCAAACAAACATCATCATCATCATCATCATCAACAACAACAACAACGAAGAAGCAGTGAAAGCAGCGAGTAAGAAGCACTTTGTGCGACACCTGTGCTCGGAACGTCAACGCCTTTTTAATTGTCTCCGACAACTTCTGCACATGTTGCAGTGAAAATAAGTAAGTTTCGTATTTAAATATTTAAAATTTGTTTTAATACATTTTTTTGTAAACGTGTTTATCAACATCATTAGCTTAAAGACCCCCTTTTAATTACTTAACACAATTTCCGTCACTTTCAAATGCGTTTTTCTCGTCACTTTTTTGTAGCGTTTCGTTTGTATTACCGTTTAACATTTGCCTGTGCACAATCACGAACGTTGAAAAAAAATATAATAAAAATAAAATAAAAATATTTACCACTTTTAATAGTCATTGAGTTTATATTAATAGCTCTACTTGTGTTGTCATTTAGCGAGTCTCAACAATATCGCGCGCTTCAACAGCGAAATTTCGGTTTTGTGCACAAATGTGCTAAGCAGTCGATGCCATTAGTTATTACACGCGTTTAGTGTGAATTTTGAATTGATATTTTACAGTGGGGTGCGAAAATTTTCAATGAATATCAATGCTGTTGAAATAATACGTTTCGACAATCAAGCCATAAAAAATTAAAACGTTTTTACAATTGTTAATTGCCACTTATAATAACAAATAATAAAAAGGAAGCTTTATGGCAAATTTACAACAAATTTAAATTATTTAGTTGTTTAATAAATTGATTACTCAACGAAAGTTACTAACTTTGGCTCAACAGTTACAATTTGTAGGCAACTAGAGAGAAAAGTGGAGTGAAGAAACATGTCAAGTTAAATTTATTTTTTATGAAGGAAAATAAATAAATATGCAAATAAAAGCAAATATATTTTTACAAAGAAATTGTTCGCTTACTGATTTATTTAAAAATAAAAACAAGTGTTTTTGCAATATGTAGAAAAAGTAAATATAAGTTGAAATAAAAACTTAGAAGACAAGACAAAATGGTCGCAATCTTCAAGCAAAAAAAAAAAACAAAAGTTCATAAATTATTCAGTTCATGCTTATCAAGTTACAGTTTTAGCTTTTTTATGATTACAATAATGTTTTCGTAAGCCCTCAGCCAAATAATGGGCACTTGATAATGCAAATGTTTTTCATATTTGACTGAAATGATAATAAAACTTTAACAATCTCTAACAGAATGTTGTTGGGGTAGACCACTGTGGCTTTAATCATGCGTGCCAAAGTTGTTTAAATAAATAAGATGTCTTATTTTTTCACTATGTCATATGTGTTGCGTTTTTAAACAATGAGGCATTTTTCAGCTGCTATAAACGTGACTCTTGACAAAAGCGCAAAATAAGCGAGAGAATGATTCAACCTGAAAATCAGTCATGCTGTTATAATTAAAAAGCCTTTGTCGGCACTTCATTGTGCAACTTTAAATATGAAATTTAAATGCAATCTATAAAAATAAATATGAATCTTAAAAATTTACGTCTCAGCGCGGCACATGAACCGCAGAACTAAGACAGCAATGCAGGTTTTGTTTTCCGTTGCTTTATTCATGCCTTGTATTGTCTTGTACATCATAGTAGAGAACAACAACTGCTGGCGCTGAGTCCTACGGTACTGCTAGTTAGGCATGTCTAACAAGCGCACGTCCTTGATGCATGCACATGCCGAGGGTAGCAAACAATGCCAAACAAGATGAAAACAAAGCGTGAAAATATGACAAAACGCAAATAGAAATAGAAATGAAATGAAAGACGTGAAGAAAAGCTCATGTTTGGCTCTTCAACTAATTACATGTGCTGGTTTGGTGTGAAAAGTGCACTTTAAAGTTGAGCCTGGTGTTGAGTTTTGTGACCATTTCGAAGCACAAATTTTACATAAAATTACACAATAATAAGTGCGACAGCCGGGCAAATTTCACTGCCTTTGATCTTCACGCCACAAAACAAATAAAAATGCCCCTTTTTATTGTTGTTGCTGTTGTTGTTGTTGTTGTTGTTGTTGAAAGTGTTAAAAGCGTGCTTAATGGCTTCCTTTTACAGCACTTTAAAAGCATTCAAGTAGGTCTGTATGGGGTTTCGTTGCTCGCATGTGTGTGTGTGTGTGTGTGTGAGAAAGTGTGTGTTAGTGAATTTATTATTTACATTAAACAAACACAACAATTGAATATTTGTTTTTTATATTAACTTAAAAAACAAAACGCCTCCGTTTGTCTTTCCGTTTGTACAAGTTTTGTTTGCATTTAAAAACAAACGCGAGCGCACAGTGGGGCGTATGAGCAATAAAGTTGACAGTACGAGTAGCAACGCTGTGACGCATTTATTGTTGCGCTCTGTGCTGTGTTGGGCTGTGCTTTGCTCTTGTGTTTTGTCATGACGTGTCGCGTTGCGTTGCGTACACTCTTGTTGTGCTGTCAAAGGCTTAGACTCGACTTTTGTTTGACGTACCAACAATGTGCGATGCTTTTGTCCTTTTGTGCCATTGTACAACGGAAAAAATGTGCCGCTACAAAGCAGACTAAAGAAAATAATCAAACGCCATGTTAAGCCAATTTCGCAAAGCAAATACATTGGAACAATGACGAGATAAAAAAAAAAATGTTGCGCTTACTTCATTGTTTGACATTGAAAAGCAAAACAAAAAAACAAAAAAACAAAAAGAAATGTAAATAATACAATAAAAAAAAAGAACGTGTAGGAAAGTGCTAAGCTCGACGAAGAGCAGCAAACATGAAGACAATAAGCATGGCGGCACACAGGCGACCAGCACAATGACAGCGCACACGCTGCGTATACGTTATATTGATTCAATTGTCACTCAAATGAAATGATAGTAAGAATGGAAAAGTTTTTAAAATCTAAAACAAGCAACTCATGTTAGGAGACTCATCAAATTTCTTGTATTACCAAACTGTCAACTTTTGTTTGTCTTTTATTGACACAAAGCTTTAATAAGCTTTTAATTAATAAATAAATAATTTATCAATGCGCTGGCAAACCGAAAAGCCGACTTAAATAGCTGTCCAATTTGTTTGGTGTATAATTGCAGCGCAACCGTCAACAATAAGCACAAGTTTCACAATACTTAGCTAACGGTAGCAAATAAGGCCCAGAACATGTTCTAATGGCACGACTAAAAATTGTGTATTACACAAAGTTATAATGGCGCTGGAAAAAGCGAAGAAAAGTAATGTAAAAGCAACAATAACTTATAAGGGAAATTGCTACACACGCTGAAAATGACACGACATTTGTGATAACGTGCCCCATTGAACATTGGGCCTCGTTTGGCATTTGTGCGGTGTGGTGCGGTGCGGTGCGTTGTTGCTTGCTTTTAATTCGAGCAGAGCTCATTTCGACGGTGCGCTATCACTTTCATACACATCAGCGTTCATTATTTACAAAATTATTATATATTTCGGGGCCCACGCACAGCCGCGTTGGTTTAATGGCACATTGGAAATCCATCATGTAAGCCGGGGATTTCTTTTTTTTATTATTTTTGCCGAGGGGCGTGTGCATTTGTGTGTGCGTGTGGGTGTGAGTGTGGTCTGTTCATTTCCTGTGTCTGTGTCGCTGTCTGTGTTTGTTTGTTTGCTGGCTTGGTTGGTTGGCTTTGTGGCCTTTGCTTTTACGCTCTTGACTTTGACTTTGACGTTGACTTTACGCTTCTTTGCTGTGCGCTGCTTCGGTTGTGCCTTCACACGTTTAAGTAGATAAATGAGCACGCTTTATGCCAATGATTGTCATACGCAAATGTCTCTCGCTCACTCCATGTGACTTTCACTTTTTGCAACGCCAACGCCAACGCGAAACGAGATTGGCACCGAATCGCTGACAAGTAAAATTCAGTCTTAATTCTTATGCGCACAATAGAGCCTTTGATGCTTAAATTATACCGTGAATTTCCCCACCGCGCACTTTTGTCTATTCGTGTATGTCATAGCCGTTCATTATCAACGGTGCTACCTGTGTGAACTATTACGGAAGACCCTTGTCATTCAACTTGCCGTGCTATTAAATGTGTCACAGCCGTGCTTTTGTCAATGTTTCAGTGTGTCAGTGTTTTGGCGCTTCAATGCTTCAATGCTTCAATGTTTGCGCGGCACACATTTCATATTGTTGAGTGCGCATTAGGCAAATTACTTATGTTAATTAGTTTCTTTGCTGTTCATAACAAATCACAAAGATTTTCGTTGTGCCCGCGCGCTTAAGAAATCAAAATGATTACGTTTGTATATATTTCATGTTAAAGCAAGCAGAAATGATAGAGTGCAACCTGAAAGCCCTGCTAAGCACTCAAAGACATTCGCCTTCGCATGAAAAGTGTGTCTGACATTTATCTAAGACGATATGAAAATGTCTTAAGCATTATGGTATTAAAAAATCGTCTGAGCTGCTCTGCTTGTCTGTTTAGTCTTAATAGTTGTCGACCTTTGAACTTGGCATGCATGCAGAATGCTTCAACATGAAGCTTGTTTGAACATAATAGCAAAAACAATCGATAATTCGACACTTCTTTTCAGCAACATTTGTATTTCACACAAGGTCTTTTGCTAGCAACATTTTCTTATCGTGCAGAGACACAACTTCAAAGCTTTCGTCAAACACAATGCATGATAGCTTTGTGTGTAGCGATAAGATTTGGTTTTTATGCATTTTTGTGGCTGGCAAACCTTATCCGTGCTAAGCAAAATAATCGCATGCGACATTAAATGTTTGACCTTCTCGTTTTGTACGTTTACTCGCGCAAATGAACATTGCATGCAAGAACTTTAAGGCGCATTTTGTTAACTGAAATTTATTACGCTTGGCATTGCGGCACGTTACTGATTCGCTGGTTCGGCTAATGTAAAGTTAGCATTGTAAAACAATAAAACCGAAGCAAGCTGACAGCATAATCAAGATTTAGTGAGTTGAGTAAACAATGTTGGCATTTATTGTTAAAATTGCATTTGGTGGAACGCGCTCAATTTCGTCAGCACGTGCTGTGCATTGCACAACAACAACTAATCGACTTGAGCCAAAACGAGACGTGGCATGTGGCATGTGGCAAGCCGCAGCATTGCTTGAGTGGTGCCGTTGCCGATGGTGTTGATGTTGTTGTTGTTGCAGGCACATACACATCGAACCGCATAATTATTGTGGCAGCATGTTCTCAGCATGGCAACAAAATTGCATTGCACACTGATCACTTTACTCGTAGCCGTACTAAGCCGTGCGGCGGGGGGTGTGAGCAACACCAAGGCAACAAAGTTCAGAAGTTAAACGCTTACAAGCTGCCGCAATTGTTCTTGCTTTTGCTTTTGCCATTGCCTTAGCTCTGGTCTTGTTCGACGCTAAATGTCGACTAGCAGCGCTTCAATTACGAGCTCCCATTGCATTGCGCTCTACGCTTAATTTGTGTGCTCAAGTAGCCGCAGCACAGTAAACAGTAACTGCCGCAATGACAATAACAACAGCCACAACAACAACAACAACAACAACAAGTTTGTTTTATTTATTAATAATATTGCATTGTGTGCTTTTGTCTTTTTGCTTTTCCGCTAGCGTTTTCATTCATTCTTTCTTTCTTTCTTTATCGCCGTTTGAAAGCGCTTCAAGTTCAAAGTCTTGCAAACGGCGCATTTATCGGCATCGCGGCACATTTTGTCGCGTTTCTAACTGCGCTGAGTTCACTCATGCGGGTTAACAACAATGATTATAAATGCATTTTGCACACACACACATACACACACAAGCAATCGCATGAAAGCAATTAATGTGCGGTGATTAAAAGCAATTGTGTGCAATAAGAAGAACAACAAAAACAGACTAATAAGGAACTTTTGAACTTTGCGAATGTCGCGTCTAAATGACAGTAATTTGACAGGCGGTCACATAGGTCAACAAGCGCCGTTGTCGGCAAAGACATCGATTAATTATTTATTTATTTCTAATTAGCTGCAAGTGCATTGTAAAAAACCGCAAACGACACTTTGCCGCGAATGCTTTAATATCAATAAATATTTTGTACAACTTACGTTTTGATTATTAAAAGTATGGCAGACCCTTGAGTAAGCACACACAAGCACATAAATACATAAGATCGTACCTGCCGTGCCATTCGCATGCAACTGAAATTTATGCCCATTTACTTGGCCTAATGTGCGGCGCCTAATCAAAACTTATCTGAGTCTACAAATTACATCAATAGAATTAATGAACACTGGAATGCAAAACATTGGCCGTGCGGTGTGTCTCTGTGTGTGTGTGTGTGTGTGAGTTGGTTTATTGAAGTGGTGAGCCAAACTGACATAAATGCTCTGAGCGGCTTGCAATCCCAAATGTTTCGTTGCTACTAATGTTACTAAAGTGCAGCAAATGTAACATTTTGGACATGTTCAGCTTATTGCGGTTATAATGGGCCGACAACCGACAACGCTTTCGACTAATTATTGATGGGCATGATGTGTCTATGCGTATGTGTAACTGTCTGTAACTGTATCTGTGTGTAAATGTGTGTGTTTGCAGACAAACGCCCTTTGGCTAATTAGAGCCATCAATCATTTGTATGAAAATATTTTGAATTTGATATGAAAATAACCAAAAATGAATATGTTTTACACACAGAAGTCAATACAAATTTTAATGTTTGAGTTGATGTACAATAGAAATATACAAATTGAATTTTTGCAAATATTTTGCCTTGGCAGTTTATTTTTATTTTGGCGCCTTCATATTATTTAGTGAGATTTTCCAATCAATCTTTCACTTTGACAAATGCCTGTTTGATAATGAACCATGTTGCCACAAGATTAATGCCCGTGCCCAAAATGCAAAAGAACAATTTTCTATCCATGTTGACTTCAATTCAAATGTGCGCCTTGTTTTTGGCTAAGAAACATTATACGACTTCTTTTTACAACTAATAAACAATACTTTTTGTCACATTTTAAAACAGTTTGCTTTGTTGTATCACTTTTTGTTTTGCCTTTTAACAATTTGTGCTTCTAAGCACGATTGCCGCAAAGTGAAGCAAATAAAACGATTTTACAACTTGTACAAAGTTGCGTGGTAATAATTTGCGAAAACGTCACGAAAATACCAAAAAGTCAGCACGAGCAAAAGCCATTCTCACCTGATGCTCGTCAACTGACAAGCTTATGTAATCCTGTATATAGTATGTACAAGTAGAATTGTAAATGACGAAATCATGTTTGCCAAAGCGAAATCATGCAGAATGTTTACTTTTTTGAGTCACTCAAAACCAACGTGGCTGCTGATGACGACACCCGCCAGTCTCTGATAAAGTTTATAATTGAAGCTGTGCTGATGGTGGCTTGTTTCGATACACACACACACACACGCGCACACACATACAAGTTGCTGCCATTTTGCAAAAAGAAACAATGTTAAATTCACAATTATGGTTTTTTTTAAATCAACTCATAATTGTTTGGCAACATTGTCGTTTGCTTTGTCGTTGCTGTTGTTGTTGTTACTGTTATTGTTGGCGTTGTCGATTTTGTCATTGTCATCGACACCATCATCATCACCATCATCATCATCATCATCATCGTTGGCTTTTGCTAGGTTGCTTACCTTTTACAAAGTTGTGGGCTTATGTGCTTGGAACGTGCGACGGGCCTCGTTAAAGCAACAGACATCAATAATGTCATCTTGCTGTTGTTGTTGTTACTACGTTGGCAATAAGGTGCTTCGCACACACAACAAACACTTTCACTCATGTGCCTTGTATTTATGTGCGTATATATGTTTGTAGCTATATACATTTATTATATCTGTATGCCGCTGCCATTTTTGTGTACCCAACTCACTTTTTGAGATTGATAGCAGGATCAAATGGAATTTCCGAGCATGTTAAGTGGATTGTTTACGTGTTGTTGTCCTATAAACGTACTTGTGCACATAGATACATCAAAAAACGCACACACACACACGCATACACGCATAGACACATAGAGTAAGCGCATTTATGAGCGCTTTGCTGCTCGGCTGAAGCCACGTTGTGAAATGCAAGATTTCGATTACACACATGTATACATTGTTGCCATTTTTGTAGTTGTTGTTGTTGTAATTTTTTACTTTGAATTGAACTTAATATTGCGCATAAATTTTGCAACAAAATAAAAATGAAGGGAAAAAAGAAATAATGTACAAAATTTGCCATGTTTTCGCGTTGCCATAATTATAATCGATTAATAAGCCAATTTTCGCTTTGATGTTTAAATTGTGCGCGCATAATTAGTTTTCCATTTAATGTGCGCTTATCATATGTTATTTTATACTTTTATTTTCGCATGTTTGGCAGCCTTTATGTCATTCAATTAATCCGTCAGTCAATCAATTCGTATTTCAATCGATTGAGCGATAATTTCGTTTCTTTTGGCAGCGCATACATTAATCTGTGTTTAATTGACAGTTCGCCAATCGAAATACACACCATACGCACACATACATATGTGCCGAACAACAGCTCATTGCAAAATGTTAAGCCCTTAAGTTAATCTGCACACAAAAAACAAAAAAAAAGTATATATGTACATATCTCATGACTTAACCAAACACGTTGTTATCTAAAGTCAAGCCTTCATGACGTTCGTTGTTGATGTTGATGTGTGAACATGTTGCATTTATTTCAATTAAAAACGTGTAAATAATTTTCGTACTGATTGAAATATAAAAAAACTTTAATTAATTTCGGGTAAAATCAATTTGAGCAATTTTAATTAATTATGCACATTTTTTTTTGCAATAACGTACAATGAATGTTGCTGAAACAATAGTAAAATTGAATGCAATGCGATAACCATCAGAAAATTACGAATTGCAGCATTACGACAAAGTGCTCAGATTAATTAATATTTACGGGAAAGAAAAATTAACTGTTACATTAACATTTGTTCAGTTCGTACAGTAGATTGTCATATGGATCCTGAAATGCCTTGACACATCGATTTATACTTTATTGATTTTATATTATATATTTAATAAAAATGACAAATAACAACTGACTTATCCATTGGAGATCTAAAATATCTAACGCAGGTACAGAGGAGAACCAAACAAAATCGCGTTTATGCATAGTTGTCTTGCCCCCTTGGTTACGCCATGGTACAGGCACTATAAAGGCAGATCAGTAATAATATACACTCACGCTTAAACCTGAAACCGCTATTTTTGCATGAGAGATTTCAAAACAGTCAACTAAAATTTTAAAACTCTCGTTTGCAAATGCCCTTTGAACAAAAGAAAAAAATCATTTCGATTCATTTATAATTTTATATTTCGTATTTTACCTTCGTCGTGCCAAAAGCTGTAAATAAATTAAAATCGATAATATGTGCGACAGAATTGAGTAAATTTAACCAAAAAGTCACGAAGAGAAAACATAAAAAAAGAACGCTTGGATACGGGTCGCACTTCTTATCACTTCCAAGTTGGTCAATGTTCAACCAAATAAATAAAGAAATGCCAAATCACAAAAATAAGAATGAGAATGAGAACGAGAAGAAGAAGAAGCGCCAGAATGTCGCTTTATCTTTGCTTAATTACGATACTGATAAAGTTATTTATTTTATATATGTTGGTTTTTGTTATTCGCTTCTTTCACTCCGCCGTTTGGCTTTGTGTTTTTGGTCATATCAACAGTCAAGACAAATAAACATTATACAGTGCCGAAAATGTGCTTTGCTGAGATTTTGTTTAATAAAATTTAATGACTTTTCTTGAGTGTGTTTGTTTGTTTGTTTTTATTTTGCTTTCTTCATTGTTATTTTGCTTACGTTTTGCATGTTGCAAACAACTTTAATGCGTTTATAAGCATTTTTTGTCTGGCGTCTTATTTTTTATGTTTATTTGTGTAACAAATATAATTTATTTGCACTTGTGAAGAAGCAACAGAAGTTTGATGTTTGCCTGATTTGCCTGTTTGCCGCAGCTTGGTGCAAATCGCACATATTTCTCATTTAATTATTTATTTATTTAGTGTGTTAATTGCGCATTAAAGACATTGTTTGCGGCAACCACGACGTATGCGTGATTCTGTAAATAGATATTTGGTGTCTACGACTTTCTGTGTGTTTCTGTGTTTGGCTTTGTCATAAATTTCCATTAGTCTCCGTGTGAAGCATGTGCGTATGCGTATGCGTTATTATAATTAAGTGAGACTATTAGTCTCAAATTTCTGCTGAAAACGAAGAAAATTCATAACATACAAAATTACATTTCAGTTGAATTACAGTTTGATTATTATTGCTTTTTGTTTCATTTGCATTTCCTGTCGTTTGCTTTTTTTATAAATGAAATTAAAATTTGCAACGACGAGAAATAACGAACTGTTGTAAAATTGCTATAATGACGCTGACAATAAATATTTTATTACAAATTGAATTGAATTTTTGAGTTGCTGTAATGAATTCACGTTAAATAACAACAATTTAAAGTAGAAACAAATAACAATTTAAAGTAGAACAAATTGACGAAGAAAGGGGATTTACTGTGAATAATTGGGTCTGTGCCATTTTGTTTAGCGACCAACTGCTCGAAGTTTCTGCCAGCGTAATTAATATAGAACCTTAGATAAACACACTGTCCGACATCGGATGTGATAAGATTGAAAAACGGACGCGACCTTCTTTTTGATTCAATACTCATTTGCCATTTGCTAAGAAGCTACTTCAAGGTATACTCTTGGAAGAGCATATTAACTTGGTCATGTAGTTGGCAACGCTTACTAATGTTCAGTATTTCAGTCATTATAAAATATAAATATTCTTGATCGAGTTAATATAATCATGCCTTCTGCTCGTCTGTCTGTTTCAGTGCAAACTTCTTCCAGAGTTTTCAAGCAATCGAAACAACTTCTTTATAATCTCTAGACGTGGCTACGCTCATGTGTACTTTAACATAAAAACATCATATATTTTAATGCAGACGATATAGAAGACTATCATGTGGTATACATATATGTATGTATGTGTTGGTAGTATTAAGACCGTGGCTCTTTAAAAACTTGTATACGTAAATCTTATTGGAAAAACCGACTTACCTGCAGGAGAGTTTCAGTGTTGCCAAAGCCGAATAAAACGTATTTTTTTCGCGTTGTGTCTGCCTACGACCTTTCATTTATTAATAGTCTATAATCTTTATATATTTGGCCGATACCATTTCCATTTTTATTTCTTCAATTAATTCAAGCGCCGTCTGTAGTTGTCTGCGCATTATAGAAGCATTTAAATAAATAGTTGATAGTAGAATAATTTTTTTATGACTTTTTAATAAAAAATTTATGAATAAATAAAAATAGCAATGGAATAATTTATGACATCAAAAAAACATGAGTGGTGACTGGTTGGAAAAACGAATAGTTAATTGGCTTAACCGCCAAAGTAACGTAATGAATTTAAACTAATTTTTGTTCTTGTATCTTTTTGTGGCATGCACAAATAATTGATGAAATAATAATGCAATACTGAAGTGCAAACATGTCAAAGGAAAATTAATAAAACAAATATTTAAATTTTGAATTTGAATTTTTTATTCATTTTATTAATTAATTAGTGGCAAATGTCACAGGTCGCTCACACGACAGACAAGTGCATGCTAAATTAGCGAGGGTGGCTTAATAAGTTGCATTTATAATTAATAAAAAAAAAAATTAAATAATTAAACCACACATTTTTTGTTGTTAGTTTTTTGTTTTGCATAAATTAAATTTTATTGCAAAAAATTTTCATACAAATCAGTGATTTCACTTTGCGTAGCATGAACTCTGCAACGAACCAACCACTCAAGCATTTCATTTCATAGCGCTAATTGCGAGCATTTTTTAATGAGTGACAGCAAAAAAACAAACAAAAAACGGCAGCGCTTTTTGTCGCTACTTGATGCTGAATAATTACGTGTGTTTGTTTGTTAGTTTGTTGCTTGGCGTCATGCATGTCGTATGCGCGATCCAAAATTAGCTGAACGACCACTCGACACCGCGGCGCGTTACCAAGCGGCCGCTTTCAGACGCCCACACACACAACCAAGTTAATGTTGTGGCATGTGTGATTCTTGTGCAATTATTGCGCATGTCGTTGTACCGCCACAAGCACTAGTTGCCACCTGCACGCTGCGCCAGTGTTGATAAGCGGAACACTGACACACCCATACACCCACACAGGCACAGAGGCACACAGGCACATGTGTGTGCCATAAATCAGCGACTTAGGAGTTCCTTTACAGACGCGTAGGCGACGTCGATGGCGTCGTATTTTGTTTGCTTTCACTTAAATTTTGCGCATAACTCATGCGAATGCGAAAGTCATGTATGCGTGCAAAAGCTTAACTCAACTCAATCCAATGTCTGCAAAGCGAACAATCTGACTGCCTGACGGTTGTTGAGATTGTCTGTCGTCGGACTTCTAAAATCTGATATCGTGCAATAATAAATTTGTTTGTTAAATGGCTTTTTCAAGTTTGGCCTCGACCTTGCCACGATTGTTGCCACAGAATGGCAATCCGGCATGCATGTACATACAACTAACACATGCACACAAGCATACAGAAAACATACACAAACACACACACAGCAATACCGTCATTTGAGCTTACGGGCAAATATGACAGCCCGGCAGGAAGTGCGCCTAAAAATCGATTAAATTTTGAGCAGCTGCTGAATTTCACTACTTTATTACGCGTCATTGCCACCGCCACCGCCAACGCCAGCACCACGCCCACAGCCGACTTGTCATCATCAACAATATTAAAAGCTTTAATTGCGCCTGTGGTTCATATGCATAAATGGCTTCCGGTCGACAACGGTTTTTGCTCAAACATGTCACTGCTTCGAGCTCGCACTCGCACTCGCATCCGTTTCGGTTTCATTCGCTTGAAGTTTTGCCATGTGTGCATTCAGCTATTTTGGTGTTTATCGCTGCCCTTCTGCAAACGACGCACGCCGCGCGCCGTTCGCGAACTTCTCAAGGAATCAGCCTTGCTGCTTGAACTTAACATTCTGCGTTAAGCGTTTGGCGTTTGGCGTTTTTGTTGCTTCGCTTTCCATACACGTTGCATTTTAATGGCTTTTATTGATTTTCCGTGTTTTATAAACTAGCAAGTAAAAAAATAAAACAAACACACACACACACACATAAGTAGGTGGGATAGTAAGGTGGCCCGTTTCCGCTGCGCTTAGCTTTAATGTCTGCTTACAGTTTGATGATGGCTTTGGCTCAGTCACGCGTTGATTGCGCTTCAACCGTTGACATCGTACGTCCTCCATGCGCTGCTACCACTTGGACATTGTCTCCTGTTGCTTGCAGCGTTTTTTTCCACGAGCCTCTGCCCTCCACTGGCTGTCGCAAACGTGACACAGATACATTGTTTGTTTTGCATGCCATGTCGCCTTGTGTCGCCTTGTGTCGCCTTCGTTTTGCCGCCATGTTCTGTGTCAACGAATGGCGTCGCGTCTTGGCGCTGTTTACTTTATGTGTGTTTGTTTGTTTGTTTGTTATTTTCATCATTTCAATTGTCGCGAATGCAAACAGCACAGAAAATGAAACGTTAAGCGAAAAATCTGTTTTTCTTGTAGAAATTTGTCAAATGAAAATGTTTTATATGTGTTGTGTTTGCATGCGAAAGATGCGAGATAAGATATTTGCATTTTTCTTGCCATGAAATTAATTTGCTTTCGACGTGTAGCGCATTTGATCGCTTGACATTGCTATGTGCAGATTGTACATATTTATTGGCCTTAAAAAATTAAAAAATCCGAAAAAGTAAAAGAAAATTAAAATCATTTTGATTTTCTGCGTTGACTTTGATACCTTATTGCATTTCAAGGATGTCTTCATATATTTTCTTTGATATCTTGTTGTGCTACGATTCACAAAACTTCAAGCTGTCAGCTTCTAAAAGTCATTAAGAATATGTCAAGTGATTCGTTGATAAAAAACACAGCACCCGATTTGATTGAGAGCTTTGAAAACAATTGTTTCAATTTATGTTTTTTATTTCGATTGCTCGACTATGTGCTTTGCAGCCACGTGTAACTAAGTGGAATGCTGATTTCCGTTCTGCCCTTTAAAAACCCTGAACTTTCTGAACTCATGCCTCCTTTGCTCATTGACAAATTCTTACAGCGATTATGATATAAATCTCTCGTGTCTTTTGGGACACGTTTGAACTTAAATCATACAAATGGTTTTTTTTACGATTACATCTTTTCCGGTCTTATTACTATTTATTCAACGTCAACAATTTTGTGACCTTTCGCCCACCAAGGGCTGAAAACAAGCGCAAAGGTTGTGTCAACTTTAATTGAATTGAAATTTAATTTATTAATGCATAAATACTTCTTTGTACGTTTGTCTTTTTTGTATGTGAAGTTGAAGATAGAAATTATGAACCGTGCAATGCAAGACAAATATTTGTACAAAATATTTAATTAAAATGCCATTGAGCAAAGTAAACTTTAATAAATTACTAATGCGTTGAGAGAACAGAAGTCGGCGACACCAGTGTCGATATAAGTACAAAAAGCAATATTGATTTTCATATTGGAATTCCAAAATTTGTCAACACACACACACATAAAAACAAACAAGCTTAGGGAAACAAGCGAACGGAGCGTAGGGAGAGAATAAGACATATGTATTAAACACTCATTCAGGCAGACAAACAAAACTTAGCTGTGCAAATTAAACATTACGTAATATCAATAAAGCGTATGAAAGCGCTCAAGTTAAGCTTATTATGGTCGACATTGTCTGTGCTAGACTCATATGAGCCCAATAGAACAGAACAGCAGACAAACAAACGACATGAACACAAACTGGTCAAGTGACCAGCCGACAACTTGATAATAACTGTGTATGTCACACAACTCACACATATGCACACACACACGCACTTATTCTGAGCTGAATAGTAGACATCAGAAGCTTGACAGGACATCATGCTGTGATCGGGAGAGCAAGCGTGCGAGGAAACGCACAAACTAAGGAACGCTTCCTTCGACCAAGTAATGCGTCTTAATAGGTCATTGACAATTATAACGATGCTAAATCGTGCAGTGACAATCAAAAGCAAAACAAACAAGGCCAAGACACGTCTCTGAGTGCTTGTGTGCGAGCGTGTAAGCGAGGAAGTGTGTGGCCTTCTGTCAGCTTGTGTTTATTAAAGACGCAAGTAAGCGCATATGTATTATTCAATTAAAATCGTACTATGATTAAGATGGCATGGCATACATGTCATTCGCTCACACACATACACACACACACACAGCCATCGAGCAGCATAGAGCTTATGTCAACGGCTGGACGAACTCATTGTCGCCACAATAACATGACAAACATTCAGTACAAGCACAAGCACAAGCAAACACAATCATTCACAGGCAGCAGCCTCACGTCTGTCTTCAGAAAAAGCATGTTATTAAATGCCAGAAAGACATAAATGTCAACTACAAGTGTGTATAGCCGTCGGCTAAGTCATCTATTGGCATTATGCACACTCACCTATTTGTCACCGCTTTCTTTCTCTCTCACCAACAACACTTTCCTTGTTACTCTTGCTGCGTTATTTGGAGCTGTACAGTGGTGAGCAGGTGTTGAGTATACAAACTCAATGTCAGTGACAGATTTCAATATGTTCAGAGATGAAGTTTCTTGATGACAGACATATGTGGCATATTTTTTGACAAGAGCAACTCAACTTAAATGGCTTGGTTTGTCTAATTGTTTGTCAAATATACGCATTTTGACGAATCATTCCGATATCTGACCACTGTGCCAACGTATGTGTGTATGTCTTCTGTATGTCTGTGCATGCATGCGAGCAGGTGAGAAGGTGTGTTTATGACATAGCTTAATTATCATGCTCTTAGCAAGTTTTCCTGTTTGCTACTTTACGCGTCTGCGTCACATGCAGCGCCTTCGTGCATGGCAGTGTAGTTGTTGCGCTTGTTGTAAATGACTTCAACATATTAAACATTACAAGCAATGTTTGCGTTGTGAGCCGCATCTGTATTACGCTCATCTCGACACAGATCTTGACTTGTCTTGACTAAAGCTGCAAACGGCCAAATTTAAAGTAAGACAAATGGTATATGTAAAGCAAAGGAAGAAGTAGTGGCAGTATAAATATAAGAAGAAAAAAACAAAAGAAGCAATGTCTGTACATGATTCCCTCATCAACTTTTCAGAGAAAAATGTACTTCGTGCCATATCAGTAGCGATATTGCCCCTCTGTGTGTCCTCTGGCCCAGATGCCGTCAACCACTCAACTACAATGACACAAGCTTAATTTAGGCAACGTCTTGTACCATCGGGACATGACATTGTGTCGCTCAAACTGCTTTTCTTGGTTTCTTTATTTTTCGTCTTGATTTTATTTTCTTTTTTTTTGGTTTCGTTCTTATGCCTCACTGATGTACTTCATGTCTACTATCTTTCTCTTATGCGCTTCAACATCTTGCTACTTTCTTTCGTTGCTCTTCGGTAAACAGTTCATGGCATAGCGCTTCAATTTTTATGGCTTAAGCTGTTGTAAATTTCTGTTAGCAAGCAACGGCACAGGCAAACAAACCGAGAAAAGGTACAAACTACATTTTACTTCAGTTAACCATTCAGCTCATTTTCTGTAGCGTGCTTCTGGGCGCTACGAACATTTCGGTGCACATTCGAGTCAAATCGAATTTGTGCTTTAATGTTGTTCTATTTTTTCTTTGCTTGTTTTGTCACTTTCTTGAACAACTTTTTGTTGATTGTTCTTTTCATTTTGTACGTGTACTTCATTCGAAGTTACAACTTCGTAGTAATCGATATTCTTGCTGCGATGCCTTGCGAGGTCGCATGTTTGTTGTTTCGGTCTTGGCCTGTTGGTGTTGGTATTGGTGCTGGTGTCCGTGTCCGTGCCGTAGAAAATTTAATACGGTTTATTTACACATTTTCTCGTGTGCTTTTCCACTTCCTGTTTGCCATATTACCGAGCGTGGCATTTGCTCCCACTAATGCTTTTCCAATATGCTGTTTGTTCTGCTGTGCGTTTACATTCCTTTTAAATATGGGTAAATGTATAGAATGTATTAATACGGCTGCGTATGTGTGCACGGACATACATAAATACATATGTGTTGGTGTTTGTAGTTTTCTTGTGTGGTGGGTGCGAGCTAAAAGGTTTAGCAAACATGCGCTAACGTGTTTGCCGTTAATGTAAACCGCAAACACGCACACACATACTTCTTCGCACACACACACACTCACACACACATGTCTGCACATTTCTAATGCTTTGCAACTAAATACACGCACATTCATGCATAGAATTGTGTAATGTACGATCTAACAGCACATTAAGTGTGGAATTTATGTGTTTATAAAAAGGCTTTGAGTTGGTTACAGTACGTTAATGTTTAGTCTCCGAGCACGCTAAATGGCTCTGCGGCTTCTTTGCCGAGGTGTGAGCACGTCATCATCATCATCAGCAGGTCGGATGAGCCTTGTCTCATGCTGTGCGATTATTCAATTTACGCGACGTGTTATTGCTTATTATCTCGTGTCTGCCAAACCGACTGTCAGCTTGTGGTGGGCGTGGTGTGCGAAAACTATTCGTGTGTGTCGGTTGGACGTAATCAAGATTTATTATCATTATTGTATTAAATACAACAATGAAAACATGCAAAGGTCAACCAAAATGGCCAACTGTTTTGGCTTAATTAGCAAAGATATTTTTGTTATAAATTTGCATTAGAATTTGTTGTAAACGCTTTTTGTGTAACATGTAAACAAGTTCTCTTTCATTTCCTGTTTTCAATTTTTGGTTTGCTTTCGTTTTTAAATTTTAATTCCATAAAGCGGCAACAGTTATGTTGGTTATAATTTTAGACTCTTGCAAAAAGAGTTTATTAACTTTGTCATGGACTTTGCAATGCATAGAAGTAGACATCTCCAACCTTATAAAGAGTATATGTACATATATTCTTGATCAGCTCGATGGGATGATTTGATGTAGACAAGTCTTTCTGTCACAATTCTTTCAGAATTTGGAAACTACTTTCATTCAAATGCATCGTATAGTTTTGTTAGACAAATATGAGACCTTGATTACGCCTTCTTGATTTGATTTTATAACTAAGTATTTTCAATTTGAAAAACTGTAATAACATTTTTTACGATCCGAACACTTGGAACAATGTCAGAGTATGTAAGTTTCGGCAAAGCCGAAAGTAACATTATCACTGGTTATTTCATTCTGTTGAAAAAATCTCCACTTAAAACATGCCAACAGACATTTTCATGCTAGCCTTGACTAGTGTACAACATTTCCTGCCAACAAAAAACAATTTATGTAAAATAACGAACATAAAATTGCAAAAAAAAGAACGAAAAAAAAACGACAAAATGATGTTGCTATCAGAAATACTTATAAATAATGCAAAGATCAACATCAACAGAAGCATCAAGTACAACACCACCAGCAGCAGCAGCAACAATAACAACGCTTAAACACCGACAACGAGCCCAAACTGCAACTGCTGGTATCAAAATTTAAAAAGCACTTATGTATATAAACTGTGTATATGCACTGAGGAATGCAACGTTGCAGTTGCAACCGCGCCCACGTTCATGTGCCGTTGCTGTCGCCGTCATTGCTATGAATGCTGCAGGGAAATAAGCACCGAAAATACACGTACTCGCAAAGGTGCTTATATCTATGTGTGTATGTGTATGTGCATGTGCAGATTTACATATATAAATACATTGTAGCTAAAAGCAAAGCAAAACAAAGCCAAGCGAAGCAAAAAAAAAATGAGACTAAAAGAAAAAAAGCTGACAGTGTCAAGTGTCAGTTGGAGTAATATAGAAGCATCATCCACACACGGTCGATAGCAGCGACGATAAGACGCAAAGTGACTGAGTGATATAGTTGTTGTTGTTGTTGTCTTTTACCCATGTCCGTGTAAGCGTTGCTGGAAGTTGGGTCTGGAGCCCAGACTGACAGCGCAGAGACCATTTAGTTGCTTGCCAGCAATTGTTTAAAAATAAACATGAGCACATGTGGCAAAGTACATACTAAAATATAAGAATATTTTTCGAGGGCGGTATGAAATGTTTGTTCATTTTTCACTTAGCAATTTATTTTGCCAAAAATAAAGCACTTTGAAATGAAGGCAATTTATAATGTAAAAAGAGCGTCTGTCTCAAAATGTTTGCCGACTTAAAATATCAAAAAAATAATGTTTGGTCATTCAACTTCTTTACCTTTGGCAGTTTCCTAAGCTTTATTGTGAACCTGTTGATTGAGTGGCATTTTAAAAGTATTTCACATTCAAATTTGTATAAATGAAAATATGTTTCTCAGAAATATTTCGCTGTGCATATGTTTTGCGCTTCATAAACATTTGGCAAGCAGTTCTCATCATTCTATTACGCCTTTGTGGCTAAGCTCTGTCATTTTCAACTTAACCTTTTTGTCCAGAAATTATAGTGGGCAGTACAGCCTTTATAAGCATTTCTTATTTTCCATTACTTTTCTCACATTGATTTGGCAATTTGTTTTCTATTTTTGCGAGTTGATTATTAAAAGTTTTATAACTTTACAGACCACTCTCGTCTAAGTAGGATTACTGCTGCTTCATCGTATTCTTCGTGCATGGGTTTTTGCCTTGTGTGGGCTTAAAGCAAATATATTTGCTTTCCTTTTTCTGCCATGTTTGCACAAACTGTGCCAATGACACTGTATTTCTGCCATTCTCCCTCAGCATTTTGCTCATATTGTCATTTCTTGTCATGCCACAGACGTCTAACATTCGTCCTGTCCTTAAATCTGAACACATACACTCGTGCTTTGACCTATTTCACTTTGATTTTACTTTGGAAACATACATGTATGTGTGAGCTTGTATATTTCGTGCGCTCAATGCTCTCGTGCCACTTATTCTGACATGTCATCTGTCGCCGGGGACAGAAAATTTCTCAATTTCAATATTTCGTTATTGCGGTAGCTTTTGCTTAAAAATATTACATATTTCTTACTCGTGGCACTGTGATTACAGAAATACAGTTTTTCCATAAAGTAATGTACATACATACGTATAGAAGCGTTGGGATCTCATCACGAATGCCATAAAGATTATTGGTTTCTTGTTTAGCTTAGTAATTGATTTGAAAACGACTTCCAATACAGTATTAAATGTATCTTTTTACAAAAATAGTTCTTAAATTGAATGAAAGATATTTAATATTGGCATAAAGACTTTCAAGTTGCACTACCAATGTTTCTAGTCAGCGTAAAGTGTATAAGAGCTTCAACGCAGCCGAATGAAACATACTTTTTTGATTTTCTTATTGAAATTTTGTTGTTATTTTGCCACAGTCCATTTTTCAGGTCTATAAAATTTTAACGTTGAAATACTTGCGCATGTCTACATGAAGTTAGCCAATTTCAATTCCATTCTTTATGGCGTTCTTTTATTCGGCACACAATTTTTTTTTTAAATAAACTTTTTAAGTGCGATAAATCCATTTCAATAACTTTAACGATTTCGTTTGCTTACATATTTTTCCTTTTTTGCTTACAGATTTAAAAACGTTGGCTCATTTCAATGCACAAAGGTTCGTATCGGGTCAAGTGTGTCCTTTAGTCTGTAAATGAAAGTGCTTATTGCATATCTATGGACTTTGTGCATGGCAGAAATGCTTTTGTGTGTAAGACCATAAAAATGAGTATTAGGCTGTCTGGCAGAGATAACTTGATATAAATTTATTGACAATGTGGCCAGAAAACCGTTTTTTAATCTCTTCTTTGGCATGTACAAACAAATTTTCAGTTTCTGTTTCTGTTTTTGTTTTGGTTCTTTTGCCATTGCGTAACTGCTGAAGCATAAAAAGGACAAAGTTTCGAGCAAAGCTAATGTGATTTACTAAGCAAAGTGAAGAGAAATAACCACAAATACCTTTAAATAAATGAGCTACGTGCCTGTCTGTCGTCTTTTGTGCTCATCAATAGCAAAAAATGATTTATGCAAACCACTTTTTTATTTTTTCTTCTTGTTATTTTTCATACTTCTTCCATTATAAAAGAGGCAGGGACTGTTGCCAGTGGTTTTGTGTTGACATCCTCACTCGCCGTAAGAAGGTGCGATAGATTTTACTAGTTGTCTTTTGCTTGACTACGTGCCGAGATTTATGAATATAAAAAATAGTTACTTATAAATAATGTGGCATACAAAACACCGTTCGATATTGCCTTAAACACTTATGTAGATTCAGACTCTTGATATTATCTTGTGTCAGTATTAATTGGAATTTATAAACTATTGCAAGAGTATGTTAGAAATTTCCGATTCAGTAAATATTGAAAATCTCATATCTATCTTAGCAGATGTAATAAGAAGTTGAAAACAACTTTAAACACAAAATTTTTTTTTTTGGAGAAACTGTTACACACGTTTGTCAATAAGCTTCGCTAAATCCGAAAAAAAAATTAATTTTTAGTTCTTTTTTTGGTTCTCGTTTATTCGCCTTACCTTTTCCTGCAAAATTGTGACAAATGAAACGTTGTTTAAAACCTCAACGAGCACAGATGCTCAGCGACGCAAACAGAGAGTGTCATGATGTGAAAACGTTTGCAATCTGTGTTTTCGCTTCATAAATTTGTTTATTCATGTGACTTTTTCCTTTTCCTTTTTGAAGTAGTTTCGTTTTTATTTGTTTTTTTGTTTACTCTTCTCTATTTTTTTTTTTTTGGTACCGCATTTTGTTTGCTCGCTTTCTTGAATCTTGCATTGCCAACAATCATGCTTCCATGAATTCGTCCAGTATCTGATGTTGTCCCTACAGTGCCGTAAATTACATAAAGCAAAAAGTGAGCTTAACACCTTCAAGCCAACAATTCCTGAATTCATCAACAGGTTACACAACTGTTATATATGTATGTACATTTGTGTGTAGTTGCTCAGTTTAGTTCATTACACTGTTAGTGGTTGTTCACATTAGATTTCCCGCTCGTTGATCGCTTTGCCACGCTAGTCTCTTTATTTACGAACTGTGTCTGTGTCTGTGTTGTTACTCATTCACTATTGTGACTTGTGTCCGGTGTTGCGTTGAGCGATTTCATTGCTTGTCTCGCGCACAAAAGGTGTCAGCATGGCTCGATGGAAGATGACTGCATGCTTTATATATACACAACAACATGCCGACAAACACAAGCTCACGCACACATACTCATACATACACACACACACACAAAGCGAAATAAGTTGATGTGATTGCTGGCTTTGTCAGTGTTACTAGCACGTTGTACACTCTATTCATATCCTGGCCACATCCTGTCGCCGTCAACATTGAACGCCTTCTTTACTCCTTTTGCATAGTTTTCATGCTCATGTTCAACAACCCTGCGTGCATGCCTGCTTAGCTAACGAAGCGTAAAGAAATTGTGTGCTTTTTTTATTCTTCTTTCTTTTTTTGTTCTATTTGTTATGTTTGTGTTTTGCTTTAGCAAGAAATCAACCGGAATAAAGGCAAGTCTAGGTATAAGCGTTCTTCCGCCACCACAACTCAATTCTGATTGTTGAAGGGTTTTTTTGTCGGTTTATGCTTTCATGCGGGTCAAGAAAATAGAAGCAGCGAACAACTCAAGTTAAGTTACACGAAATTCAAAAGAGTGGAAACGATAAGCATGCTTGCCCACTTGTCTATTGAGCAAAAAAAAATTTAAAGGTTATCAACGCATTGATTTTGTCGACTTTAAACTTTATGCTAATTGGTACTAAGTAAGTGTTTGCTTTTTTTGTTAATACACCTAATTTTTTATCAACGTTAACTACTGCCCTGACTGTGTTAATTCTTTTTTATTACCCATTATAATATCGTATGTATAAGCAGTACAATTTTTGAATTATGTTATGATATTTATTGGATTAAATATTAATTTATTTACTAGTTTCGAAATTATAGAATTATACATCGACATTAAGCATAAATAGTTGAAAGTATATTTGATTATTGGTTGCAACACGGGGGCGTATACGTAATATTTATGACAAAAATATCCATAAAAATAAAGTGAGATTTAAGTTAAGGAATAAATAAACGGAAATGTGAAATGTATAAAGCAATAATGATACAAAAATGAAAAGAATATTGTCGAAAGAAAATGAACTGTAATGTCAAAGTATCATCATAAAATGTCTACGGGGCTCAAACGAACAACCAACATCATATAATACAACGTGACACGAACACGCCACGTTGTCTCTGCGGCACGCCTTTTCTCATTCATTCCCCCTTACTCCAGCCGTCTCTTGCCTGCTGTTTGCACTACGCGTGCAAAACTTTGATTTTTTCGGTTTTGATTTTCTTCAGTTGCTTTTCTCGCTCCACAGTCGCCATAACGTAAAACAACAACGACAACTATAATGAGTACAATAACGACCACAAGCGAAATATCGCGGTACATTGTATATCTTACGATTGTGGCACATTTTGCTTCCTTTCGGCGCTTAGGACTTGCCTGCGCCTTCTTTAACTTTTGCCTTACATGCTCGTCATTGAAATTGACTACATTATTACTTGATGGCCTTTAGAACTTTACCGAACATATTCGAAGCACCCACGTTTCCCATGCCCGTTGACAGCCTGCAATCATTGCGCCAATGAGGCGTACTCAACGTTAACTTTCAGTTTTGCTTGTCCTCTTTAGTTGTCTGTTACAAAAAAACAAGAAAAAAAATAAATAAATAAAGAAAAAGGCCTTGGGGTTATTTTTTGATTGGCATTCAACTTTTAATGTAAATTTCTAACTTCAAGTAGCCTCATACTTATTAAATAACAATTACACTTGTGTGGGCAGCGATTCGACGATTCGACGATTAACAATTCACTTCACTTTGCTTCATCTTCTGCCACTTCGCGGCACTTCACAACACTTTGAATGAAGTGGCACTTGTGTGCCACCAAAGTGGCGCTGCTTGTTTATCTCAGCATTGTTCTTGTGCTGCTTGTCTTTAAACCGAATTTTGTACTCTTTTAACACTATGGCATTGTTTGTGTTGTGCTTTAAGGTATGTTTGAATCGGTAGCAGTCAACAAAATGAAAAACAAACAAAGCGAAATGCTTTGAATACAAAATCAATGTTTGGTTAGTGGATTAGCGCAGAGTCAATGCTAATGAACGATAACGAAATGCACTTTATTTGGCTAATAGTCAAATGCGCATTAGATAGAACAAGTGTGTTGTAGCACAAAGCCAAGTGGAACATGTGTTTAAGAGATAAACGTATATAATGTATGCCGGCAAAAGCTTTAAAATGTATGGAAATTCATGCAATAAATAAAGTTGAAAATATGTAATTGAGTTGGTCAGCTCAATTTATATAATCACTGCCATGAAATGTTAAGCCATTATAGAAAAATCTACTTAAGTTGAACTTATTTGATCAAAGTTAATAGGCACTTTATTAAAATGAGTTTATGTTGATGTGCAAAAATTGTACGCATTATTAATAATATAAGCTAAATCGATATTGAACACGCAATAAGCCAACAGCAAAGCCATTGACAATAACTTCATTTTGATAATCATCATCGTTACCATCGGCGGGGCAACAGCAACAACAACAGCAACAGCAACATCATGCTGTGTATAATCATCATTCTTAGTGGCAGCATCATCGTCATTGTCATCGACATCAACATCGACAACGGCAACGACAACGACATCTGCAAGGAAAATTAGCTCATCAATGAAATCAGCCAATGTGATTGATGATGATTTGTTGTGTATATGCATGAAAGCGCGAGTGTATTCAATGCTTCGTGTAACGTGGCTACAAACTAAAGATTAGGATGCTCATACGCACGCTCGCATTTTCCGACACACATTCACACATACATACTCAATTACACATGCGCACTTACACAAGCACATATGCTGAAGTTTCGTTATTAAGGCGCACACAGATTAAAATGAAAATCTTGAAAAAAGAAAAAAGTTATGAAGCTAAAAAAAGAAATCGAAGAAGTTGTCTGTTTTTGGCATTTGCTTGTTCATTCTTTATGTTTTCCACCGTACACGCATTCATTCATTGATATTGTTTGTTTACCTTCGGAGCCGTGTCGTTGTCGTTGTTGCTCGCTGTATCGACAAGCCATCAATATACAATGCAAAATATCGAACTGTTCTCCTACGCCTTCTTTCTTCCTTCATGGGGCCAATGATTTTGCGTACTTCTTAGCATACTCGTACTGCTATGGCGGCATGTTTCAAAGCAAAACACACATATAAGAAGTTAACCCAACATTTTCAAGACACTCAAACACATACCAAGAAGCCCGCAAGCCCCTCTCAACAACGCTTAAGCCGTATCTTCATGCCTTTTGCACAATTCATCAAAATCGACGCAACAAACTTTGACATTCTTTGCGTCTTGCTCGCTTACTCAAACATAGTCAACAGAGTTTTCCATTTTATTTGCCTTTTCTTGGTTTTTTTCGTTTGCTTTTTGTTTACTTTTTGTGCGCAAAAGTTTTTTTTTTCGCATGTTTTCATCGTTTTCCCATTTTTGTTTGTATTTTTCTTTTTGACATTTTGGTTTGTTTTTCTGTGCGATGTGTGAATTGTTAGAAATTGAAGAAAACTTTGCGGTTATATCAATCAATGTCGTGAATAGCATCGAATGCGAAATAAGCGTTGAACTTTGAAATATTCATTTTATGCATATTGGCAGCTTATAATATAAGCCCAACTCTTAACAACATTTTGCATAATTTCATATAACAGTCGCTTTTTGAGGCGTCGCACAAAACATCACTTTTCGCATATTGAACATGTTTCATATTTTATTTGCCATTTTGCCGCAAACGGCAACAAATTTAGTCATTTTAATAGCATTCAAAAGTGATTATTTGGCCATTAAATACATGCGGCTTTTGGCTTTTGTTGCCTTACATGGCATCTGCCGTATTATAATCATGTTTAGGCATACACAAGTGTGTGTGCATACTTTCGTATAGAATTTCTATTTGGCTGTCATAATATAATTAAAATATTCAATTGCATAGTAGATGAAAATATTCATAAGCCGATTGCAAATAATTACTAATTAAGGAGGCTTTGTTTTGCAGCATTTTGGTAATGTTAGCCAGCGTCAATGAGCTTAAATAATTATGCTTACAATGTGATTGTGGTAAACGAAGTTTGATTTTATGCAAAGATATGCAAAGATTGTCTTTCGTTTAATAACTTCGAGCAGTTTTGTTAATACATAAAAGATACTTTGTAACGCAAATTGTATAACTCACAATTGACGTAATGAAATTGAGCACAAGTGTATTTTGTTGTTTTCTTCATTTGTAAATAAAAACTACAATAAAAGTAAACATTTTTTCAATTTAAGTCTTTGTAAAGTTGTTGTGCCTTGAAAACAGTACTTTCAACAATAATAAAACTAATACTTTTCGAAACTATGCAGCAAGTGAGCTTGTCTATCCAACCGTCAGTCTTTCAATCACTGTGAAGAAGTTCTGTGGCATGCTAATTTGTGCGCAATTGAAAACGCTCGGCTGGAAGCCAGACCACTTGGGAAAACTGTCTGTTGCGTATAATTTGCTACACTTTAATTGCACTTCAAATGTCACGATTTGATTTATGCAAATGTCGATTGAGTCGCGCCCATGGCTACGCGCGCTAAGCAAACCCAACGCCAAAGCATCAAACAGTCAATTTAGCGACGCCAAAAGACAACAATAAAACAAGAAGCGAGCGAAAAATGAAAAAGAATATGAATAAATAAAAATAAAGTGTCTGTTTTTCGCTTATTCAATGAAATTGCCACTCATCTCATACGCAGACACGGCACAATGTAAATTTTCATATTATGGTCGCATCGGTGCTAATAATTTATGAGGCTTACAGAAAACAGTGTATGGCAATTGAGTCTCGAGAAGAAACCGGCAACTAATTGAAACCTCATCTTCAGTAATTTCGCCGACGGGCTAAGTGATTAATTGTCTTATGCGCGCAAAGAACGCAAAAAGAATTATAAATAAATAAACATAAATCAATGAAGAAGCGCATGGGCGGTCACATGGCAAAACCATTGACTTCTCATTTGTCGGCAGTTGTTGTTGTTGTTGTTACTGTTGCAGTTGCAGTTGCGGCCAACGTGGCGTGTACTTAATTTTTAATTAAAAAGTTGCACTGCAAATATTGACGCTGCAGCACTTCTTCAGCGGCGCAAGCTCAACACTTGGCAAAACGAAAGCAAAAGTTTTCTTATCTCAAAAGTGCTTCATAAACTCAACTCGACTCAACTCAACTCGACTCGAGTCAACTCGTCTCGACTCAACGAATATACTCGGCAGAAAATTTAAGCTGCACATTAAAAAGTTTCAACGCTTTGCTCAAACATAAAATATGAAAAACAAAAAAAGTTACACAGAGAAAAATTTTACACGCAATGTCGGCACAAAGTTGCTGGCAAAGATTCACGCCAAAGGCAGAGAGTTGCCTTGGCGGCACAAAGTCGCGGACAAGCACGGAAATTATTTGCCCGGCATGAATTCACTTGAAACTGCAGTCATTAATTTTGAGCTTAGTGCAGCTTGGCAAAAATATTTCGCATTGCTCTTGATTCGTTTGCCACTTAGCATGGAAAATATAATCAGCGGCTCGGTCGAGCCCTTGAGTCAGCGAGCA
The DNA here is from genome assembly GCA_037044515.1 of Phortica magna. Classification (NCBI taxonomy): domain Eukaryota; kingdom Metazoa; phylum Arthropoda; class Insecta; order Diptera; family Drosophilidae; genus Phortica; species Phortica magna. The sequence continues at coordinate 84,447 of JBAMBP010001642.1, forward strand.
AATGAGTTATTTTCTTATGAAGTGAAAAATGTTTCAAGTGCGCTTGAGATCTGTGCAGCGGCCAGCGGTCGATGAGCGACGTGCGACTATCATGAGCCAAAATGCTTATTCCGAAAAACCACTATTCATGGCTCATAGAAACCAACTTGCCTTCATTCTTGGCTGCGCATAATTAAGCGCACTGTGTGTGTTTTTTTTTTGTTGCTTTTCTGATACTTTTCAACTTCATTTTCTGCGCTTTGCTAATTTAATTAAGCCAAGAGCACAAATTCATAGCAATTTGTTTTACTTCTGAAATCGAAATCCATTTGTTAGACAACTGACATGAATGCCACTTTGCACGTCCCACACAGACTGACCACTCTGCAACAATGACCGCCCACCGTTGGTGTGGTGTCGTTAACATTGTCGCTTTCATCAACATTGCTAATGCCTCACGCCATGCCATGCCAGTGATGCCTTTGTGTGCTGTTGAACAACTGATTGCCAAAATGGCAGTTTGCCATTGCAATGGCACGCGATCATTAGTTAAGGGCACTTGCTTTGGCACAGTGCAACGGCAGCAATCATTGGCCGTGTTTTGCTGTGGTTTGTGTCACGTTTCGTGCCACTGTTCGTGCGAATTAGATGATTTGAGCAATGTGTGACATCAACGGCAAATGAATTGCCCACGACGGCAACTTTGTCCATTGTCGACAACATCATATACATACATGTATGTATGTACATCTGTATGTATGGCAGATGATGGTATAACAACTTTTTGCGTTCTTCGTTTAAGTTGGTAAAGTTTTGTGTCATTTCCTAATTAAATCATGTCAAATCAGGCTAAAGTTCGTAAAGCTTTGTCATTGTATTATAGTTTGCTGCACTTTTTGTTAATGTCGTTGTTGTCGTTGTTGTTGTTGTTGTTGGTGTTGGCTGCTTCTTGCCAAAGTTAAGTGGACACTTGTACAAAGCGCTTAGTGTAAATATTCTCGCTGACATACACGCGCGCCTTTTGAGCGGTTATGTAATCAGCGCGTGTAACATATGTACTTACACACACATACACATACATACATAGGTTTATACATATGCACATGAAATAATATAAAGCGTCATTTCGCTTTGTGATTCATTTCGTTTCGTTGAAAATGGTTTTCAAAATGGTTTATTTGCGCTGGCAGGACTTGTACATGTGACCGTTGTGCTCATTGTTGTTTGAGTTGTTGTTGTTATTCTAGGTGGCATGTTCAGCGTAATTATGTGTTTGTAATTTGCAATTTTAACAACGGCAACAATACGAATGCCAAACAACAACAACAACAATAACAACAACAAAAAGAACAGCAATCGTGCAACACAAACGAGAAATACACGAAATAGCTCAAAATAAGTACAAATAACATCGACAAGTATGAAATGCAATAAAAATGTGTTATTTCAACACCTTCACTGTACCGACTTACCTATGTTACTTGCTCACATGCCAAGCTTTTGTCCATGGTTCGTTCGTTCGTTCGTTCGTTTGATTCGCCTTTTGTTTGGCACTTGCTATTCAATGACCGATGTGTCTAAGCGTCTGTGTGTGTGTGTGTGTGTGGTGGTCTAGATAGAAATTCGTTGATAAACTAAATTACAATTGCCACAAATTGTTAGTCAGAATTTATGGCATTTCTTAGTTTTGCTTTCATTGAAGTAACAATCATTGCTTCACATACAATATTTATGTTTATAACTTTGATTTGTGTCTATGATGTTCTCCAATTTCATACAAAGTGTCTTTACTAATGTGATTTTTGGTTTTATTTTTCATTACAGGGTAAATGAAACAATCCTTATTAGTATCTATTAAGACTAAATGCTTGAACTATTTTCGTGTAAGTATTTCCGAAAAATTCATATTAAAATACTTAAAGTTTCGAACACAAAATTTAAACAAGCTAAAATTTATTTTAATTAAAATTATTAGTAGAACTTGTTGTAGTACTTCTGCAATTAGCAAAATTTGTATGCGTTGTTGCCTCGAAAGTGTCCATTATGAAATCAGAGCTACCAACTTTCAGCCGACAAAGACGCAAAGCTCAACTAAACATTATACAACGTTATACTTTATACAACTGAAGAGTTTTTCTAGTTGGCGAACTAATTGAATTAGCTTAAAGTGTAAAAGTTGCTTAACTACAGTTTTAACAAGTGCTAAAACTCACACATGTGTGCCATGCGTCGATAAGCAGCATGTTGTAGCACTTGTATATGCTGAAATAAAAATTTCTATAAAAAAGTCCAACAAACAAAAAGACGAGAGGAGCGTTTTGGCCCAACAAAGTGAAAGCGGTTTGACACTTTTTGAGTTATTAAACATTATAATTAATTAAGTGCTTATAATAAGTAAATGTTGATACAATTTATTACAACAAGCTCTCGTAAATGAGAACGTTTACGACACCACCAACCAACGACGCGTTTACGCCAAATGTGCCGCGACGCTCTGAAATTCAATTTCAATCATTGAACAATTGCGGTTTTCGCTGTAATTGATGTTGATTGATTTATAAACATTTTGCATTGATAATTCACTTAGCACTGTTATTGTTGTTGTTGCTCTTGTTGTTATAAAACAATAAACAAAATTGAATTATCTGCGGCACTGACTGCTGCCAAATGGCGCATCTGGTGCCGCAAATCATTCTTAAACAAAGAAATGTTGGCAAAACAGACAGAAAATAAACAATATACATAATAATCAATAAAAAACGCGACAGCAACGCAAAATTTCATTACATATTTGCATTTAATGCAAACCATTTTGAAGCCAAACAACGAAATTTGCTCTGAGTTTGGGCTGTCGCGTCGTATACGTAATAATTTCATTAAACACGCTGTCGGGGAATATAATGTGCTGATGTGCTGATGTGTGGGTGTATAAGTGTAGATTTCAAATTACATGCATCTAAATTAATGTTGTTGAATTACATTTCGTTGGCAGCGGCAGCGACGTCGACGTCGTCGTCTCCGGCAGCCGCTAATTTTCCAGCAACGTTCATTCGTTGAGCTTCACAACGTTCTGACACCAACACCAACAACAGCAACAACAGCAGAAGCGCAAACACTTGCGTTTTGGTCTGCGGTTACGAAAAGTCAGCGCACTTTGCATGTCGAGCGGTAATTAAAATATTTCCGTTGCACATTTTCGGCATATAAAAGGAAACAGAAAACAGAAAAAAAGAATACAGTAAATAATTCCATAGAAGTGGAAATGAAATTCATAGAATGATTCTTGACTTCGTATTTTTATTGTTTTTGTTGTTTGTGTGTTTTGTTTCGTTACTTTTCTTTTTGGCTATAATTAGCACAGAACACATTTCAAGCTAAAAATAATGTAGACTACTTGACTATGTTGTTTGTAGTACGCGCTACTTTAAGTTCCTTTTTGTTCATTCAACTAATTTTAACGCTAGATTGTCAAATGTTGCAGGTCGCCCCATGTAACATACACTTAATCATTATTGAACTTCATTAAGTCTCATGATTAAATCAGATTTCAGACTAATTGTAGAACGCACTACGCTAAGTTACTTGTTGTTCTCATTCATTATCAAATAATTTTAAAGCTAGACTGTCAGTTGTTGTAAGGTGATCTATGTAACATGCGCTCAATCATTATTAAACTTTATTAGTTAAGAGCACTCTCGATTAAGTCAGTTTTCATAGCAAGTAAAATGTAGTCGGCTCAACAGTTTGGCTGATATAATGCAGTAGAAAATTACACATATTAGGTGTAATAGTCAAAATGCTTAAAGAATCTTTTACTGAAAACTTGAAATTGAAATAATGAGTATTTTCGCATGACCGTTCTTTACAACCAACGTGTAATTTTTATCTCATGAATGCCATGTAATATTCATTTTTATGTTAATAATTTATGCTCAACTTTAAAATGTTGCCGCCATTGTAGCGTACAGACTCAAGTGTGTGAGACAGACATGAAATCAACAATTGTGAAGTCAGCATTTGCAACATTCCAATTAGAGTCGACAATGAAAGGGAACCAGCTGAGCGCAGCTGAACTGAGCTGAGCGCACAGCGGGCCGAACATAAATTAGATGCTCAACAACATGCCATTAAACAACAGAATCAAGGTGCAAGGACTGCGGTCGTTTGCTCACCTGGCTCCTTAAGTGGCACGTTTACTTGTATGCGTGTGTGTGTGTGTTATTTTTTGGCGTGCAGGACACCAGACAGCCATTGTTGCCACAAACATACAAACATATATCAGTGCCCCATGACAAAACGACATTAGGCATTAAGCGGCTTTGTGTGCCGTCGACACATGCGGGACAACTTTGTTTGCACACATTAATTTGCTACTCTGACGTCTTAATTTTCGTTGCCAACATTTTTACTTGTTTCACTTTAAATATATTTTCATGAATTTCAAAATGTGTGCTTAACACTCAACAAAGCAAACGCGCTGTTTGAATTCAACTTAAATAAAGTTATAACACACATTGACTGCAAAATTCCAAATAATAATAATAATTTCAATAAACCATATTCGATTTTACTTTTGTAAATTCACTGCGAGAAGAAGAAGCTCACTCACAGCAGCAAGCAACATGGGTCGCAAACGTACAGGCAGTGCGACAAACACGTCTCGCCGCAGCTATGGCACAAGATCAGGCACGAATTTGCCGCAAACAACGTCGCCGCCGCAGCCAAGTCAGCCTGCCACTTCATCGACTGGCGGCAGCACCAAGGGTGAAGTGTTCAAGAACATGGCGGCCACAGCAGCGGGCGTTGCCGCTGGCTCTGCAGTGGGTCATGCGGTGGGGCATACTGTCACAAATGCGCTGAGCGGCGGCGGTGGCAGAGGCGCTGCTGCAGCACAACAAGAAGCTGCGCCGCAGCGACGACAGAGCGAACTTGTGGAGGAGGGACCATGTGCTTTTGAAATCAGGCAGTTTCTCAAATGCTCTGAGGAGAATAGTGACCTCTCAGTCTGTGCGGGCTTTAATGAGGCGCTGCGCCAGTGCCGGGCTAGGCACAATTTGAACTAGGCTTCTGAAGAATGAGGCCTGCGCAGTAACTCAAGATGTTACCGCGAATCAAGTGGCACCACATTTTCACTAATCAGCAATAATTACTTTAATTCATAGACAAATCATCGGCAATAAAACGCATTAATTTAAATATTCGCACAAAGTAACAAAACGCACTTTAACCTACCCTCAAACTCATTAACCATTAAATCCCATTTTGCTTGGCTTAATATACAAAGTAGAACAGCTTAAAGTCTTTAAAAAGAAAACGGTTGGAAATACGGTAATACACAAAACGGTCTTTATTCATCATCATGTGTTGTGCGCAATCACTGTGAAACGAAGTTGACAATTCGCCCACTTAAAACGCATGTTTGCTGGAAAGTTTATAAACTCAATTTACGAAAAAACAAGACAAAATTAAATTATCATAATTAAATTATAAAAAAATGCGAAAAATTTTAAATGTTTGACAGTTTAATTAATGTGAATGTTTTTCTTTGATATCCTTTGGTGAAACTGTTGCAAAAATTAATGCAAAAACTTTCGGGCACATTCAACTTCATTAACTCAGCTGACAGTTGCGCTTGGGCGTGCATATATAAATATTTATAGAGACAGACAAACGAGCAGACAAGGACACATACAAGCAGGCAGACAGACAGACAGACAGAGAGACAGACAGCGCGACAGTCGTACCGAAGCGCAACAATCTTAATCTGATAACTATTGACACACGCAGAAAAAGTTGTCGCCTCAACAACAACAACAATGTCAACAAAATGGAGAACTCAATGGAGAGAGAACCAAATTTAATTTGCCTTAATTACGCAACAGCAACAACAATATGTGTTTCAAAAACAAAAAAACAAACACAGAGAGTGAAAGTTTTTCACGCGCTTCTCTCCGTTTGCTGTTTGACTTCATCGCTGTGATTTTTAAGATTTTAAACAAAAACAACTTTTGGAAGGATACGCGTATTACGAGCTTCTTTTGCCTATAGGGACGCATTCGGAGTAGGAGGGTACATTAAACAAAATTAAAAAAGGGTGCCAAGCGTTGTTTTCACAATAGCAGACAGACAGGCAGACAGACAGACAGCGAATGTTTTGGGCTTAATTGTGCCCGCGACACTGTATCTGAAGCGCTGAATCGTCGAGCCGTCGAGCCGATAAAAACCTAATGAAAAAGTTTGCGTCTCGTTTTGACATGTTAACAAAAAGCGCAAACGAAGGCAATAATAAGAAAACCCACGAAATATTTAAGCTCACACACACACACAATGAACGGTTACTTAAATAATAAAAAAAAAATAAAAAAATCAAAAGAATTGCTAAGCAAACGGAAAAAAGATTGAAAGCAAAGTGCATGAAATCCAAACAAAAGCGGCGGTAAACAAAATTACAATTAACTGAAAGTGACAAACGACAAATGCGCAGAGCGTGCATGACACAAAGGAGCTGCTGGCAAAGGATATGCGTCACTCAACCGAGCTGGAAGTGCTAAGCGAACCATACTCGTTGTCGCGACGGGGTAGGCGTGCACCACGTCTGATTTTGGCAGCGACAAAAGGCAACAACTCGTGACGCGTCACCAAAAAACAAAAAAAAGCAACACTAACATTTTAATTGTGTTGACTCGCGCTGATGACGAATTCTTCTTTGTTCTGTGCCTTTAAAAATTTAACATTTGAACGCTAAAAAAAGGAGCGATTTTCGACAGTTGAAGTACTTTTTATAAAATGAAATTTTTACAATTTATATACATTTTATTAATGACGGCAAAACAAACAGAAAACAAGTGAGGGTATCGGCAACCCTTATTTTAACAAATTGTCTGTCGAAATGTGCCAAGTGGCAATCCAACGTCGATAAATGGCCAACATTTCAAACAAGAACACTTTGATTGAGACATGATTATACATACGTGCGCAATGTGTGCTCGATGCCTACAAAAACAATTGCTGTTATTCTTTAGTCATTTTTCTGATTGGCTGGCAGTCGAAGCAGCATGCGTACTGATTGGTTTCCTCTGTTTGTGTAACGAAATATAAATTTGCAACTCAATCAAAGCGTCATGTCTAACACATTATCATTAACAACACTATCATCATCATCATCATCATCACCACCAACACCATCAACTGCACAGCTTTGCTATTACCATCAAACGGTGACGTGCAGTGCCAAATTTTGATTGCGGTCTAATATGAAATGCCAGTCACACTAACAGTTCGGCTGACATGATGTGCAACAGCATCAATTCCAACAGCATCGATACCAACAGCATAAATTCCAAAAGTGCAAAATTGCTGCAGTAACCGAGCCACTGAAATTGCACTCAGCATGGCTTAGCTGAAGTCAAACGTAGTTGAGTGAAATTAAGTCACTGCAATTGAATTTCATGCCTTTTCGGAAACACATTCTGTGCGAAGGTCTTTGATTTTCGGCAACATTTTTAACCAACGAAATTTTCGCCAATTCATTTGGCATTTGCAATTTGCCTCTGAAGGCGAAGTCAGTGGAGCACGTTGAACGACACATGGCATGCCAACACATGAGTCGTTTTGCGAGAACATGTACCGATTTCGGTAACAAGCCACAAATTAGAATGGCAGCAGCGAATGAGCAAATAAGCAACTAAGCGACCGAGCGAAGAAAGTAACTCATGCATATTTAATCGCTTGAATATTTTCTGCAGTAAAACCAAAGTAAATTTCGGTTTATTAGACAGCTATTATGCGCAAAATGGTGACGCGGGCGCCACGCTGTTGATGATGGTGTTCAGAATGAGGATGATGATGATGAAGAGAAGAGCAGAAAGTAAAGCAAATCAGTACAAAGCATACAAGAATCAGCAATGCATGACATTTGAGACTGTCTGGCTGACTGCCCAACTGACTGACTGACTAAGTGAAAATTATGCGCAATTTTTGCCGCATTAAGTTGTGAATGAAATTATTATTCATCGAAAATTATCGTTTGTGCGGTGGAACTTCTGAATGAGTTGCTTTGAGTTTGCACAGCTGACGTGCGTTGTAGAAATGACATTTGCCAGCAATCGCTGATGTTGCGCTGACAGGCACGTTTTCAGCATAGAATATCAATGGTTATGGCAACAACAACAACAAAACAAATCAAAGCAAATGAAGAACAAAAAGTGAAGGTAACAAATTATATATTAGAATATGACGTTTAAATTGACTTTTTGGCTGTTGGCTTTTGGCTTTTGTCTGTTGGCTGTTTGTCTGTTGGCTGTTTGTATGCCTTTGTCTTTATCCTCTTTCACTGAATTTCGATTTGTGCTGCTCGAATGCGCCATGTGTTTAACTTGACTTGTCTTGTCTTGACGTCGTTGAGCAATTTCATGTATGTTTGTATGTTCGTTGCCTGGCAGCCGTTCAGTCCATCATATTTCATTTGTTCTTTCTGACAGCCAAGAAACGATTTCAAATTCGTATGTCACATCAGAAATCACACAACTTTGTTGACGTGTACGGCAATGTCGATGCTGATGCTGATGTCGAAACACCTGCTGTCAATATGTGCAGATTTCATTTATCTATGCCGGATGTCACACAATGTTGGCAGGCAAGCACGAAATAAATATTTGTCAGGCAAATGTGGTCAATATGTTTGGATTTTATTGCCTCCATCCGTTGTTGCGCTGATTTGTAAGAGAACGCCAAACAGTCAACTTCAGTGACAGGAATTTCAGCGACACTTCAAGTGCGGAGTCATGACGCCAAGGTCAAAAAACCAGCTGTACGTCCGTCTGTTTGACACTCAGATTCGCGCATCACCGAAGAAGACATTTTTACACTTTTTAAACATCTATTTTATTTGTGCTTTCTTATTGTGACAAAGTAAATAAAAAAAGCGACATTTCCGCCGCGGAAATGGGAAAACTTTTACTTCTCCAATTGTCTGTGCACTTCGTTGGCCATTTGGCTTGTGCCATGCAAGACAGTTTTTAATAACTTTAAGTTATTTAATTAAAGATGCTGGCAACGTCATTAGCAACATCATCATCGTCGCGGCGCTTGTCATCAAGACCATTAATATTGTTACCATGTATATATACGAACATACAAGTAAGCAAGAGCAAAAGAAAGTAGCAGAGAAGAGCTGCTAAGAAAGCGTACAGCACAGCAGCAATTCGATTAGAATATAAATCTGTGCCCAGCGTGGCCAGCGTGGCTTCTCATTACCGCAATTTAGTCGTTGTTGGTGTCAGTCAAGTCGGTGCACCTCAGCTCAGTACTGCCAGTTGCGCAAGCCAAGATGACAGTCAGCTGGATATTGATAAGATAAGGAAGGACATTCATTCAATCGCTCACTTACTCACTCACTCACTCACTCAGTCAGTCATTCATGCGTTCGTTGCGCTGCGCTGCATTTCTCAGTAAATAGTTTATCAACACTTTTCTTCATTTGCCTTTTTAATTGGTTTTTCTGCTGCACGCAAACGTTAAGCAAATTTTTGCCCCTAAAGCAATTTCAACGTGAAAATGTAAACAGCAATAGTTGTGGTCAGACGGAAGACGGCAGACGGGGGGCGTTGTATGTTGGTATGTGCGTGTAAAAACTCATCAGGTGCCATGCAGCGAGACACCTGTTGCACTGACAGGGTCAGCAACAAATGAAAGCAAAACAAAGGAAATAATTTAAAGAGCGTGGCAAGTGGCAAACATTCTTTTGTTTTTATATATTCATATTTAATTATTAATATAAATTTACAAAATCCGCTCCTGTGCTGCCATTATTACGCTGCAGCTTTGCTTTACACCTCTGGCTGTGTGTTCTTCTGCTGCTGCTTCTTCCTCTTGGTTGCTTTGCTTGCGCTTTGTGTGGAATGCCCTTGAGCGAAATTTCTCATTTTGCGTAGAAAAACACAACATTATAATATATTTCACAAAGTGTAAATTATGAAAGTATTTTGCAGCTTAATTTATTTACGAAGAGCAAAATTGCCAACAAAGCAGGTTTTAATCATTTTTCAGGTTTGCTTGCTGCTTCTTCTCAGCTTCAGCTTCAGCTTCAACTTTTTGTTTTTGTGATTTACCTTTTCTCCCGCTTGATGGCTTATTAAAATTTGCTGTGTGCGTTGTCTGAAAATAGACTGACTCGCAAATTTTAATGTCGTTTTAAACAGGACATCCCTAATTTTATTTTCCGTTTTTCATCAAACAAGATTTTTTGTGGGTCAATAATGAAAACATCACTCAATAAGACTTTCAAATTTGCACCTTTGTGCCAAACTCTTTGGCTTATCATGCAACGTAAATCTTAACCCTCTTTACACAAACACGGCCGACGGCCAAATATGGAATTTAATTAAAAAGTTTTTCAATAAAAAAGTGCTTTACAATTTATCTATTATATTTTGCAGAAATAACTGAAAATTCTTTTGCAACAGGAAAATAATGAAATGAAGTTGAAGAGCAAAATATGCTTTAAAGAAACTTTTCAAATTTTGTTTAATTTATAAACAAAATTTTATACACAAACAATTGCTGAATAGTTTTCTTTGAAAGTTGTAATTGCATGTTTTTATTACAACAGTTTTTATTAACATATTTCAAAAAGCGAACTTTTTTAAACAAAACGGCTTCTTTCACAATTGCAACTAAAAAAGTAACCAAAACTTTTGTTATTTTGTTTATGCCGAAATTAGCGGCAAAATGGCGGCTAACTTTTGTCATTGTGCATTTAAGCATCTTGTAAAGCTTCATTTTTTTAATGTTTTTCGAGTCGTCCAAATGGTCAGTCAGCGTAGCAGAAATGCAAAGTGTATCCAACTGTACGAGTTGGTTTTTTATTTCACTTGCGTTTTAGTTTAGCACTTGGCAAAGACAATAAACTGCAAATAAAATAAAAGCAACAAAGAGAGCCTCATCAAGCCAAACAACAAAGCAGAAAAACAAAACAAAAGTCCACTTTAGCGTTAACAGCAAAAAAGAAGAAATCGTAAAAAAAAGACAATCGTATTGAAACTTTGAATGAAACAAAGTGAAATTACAAAAGCTTTGCAAATAAGAAAAAACTGAAATACAGCGAAAAATTAACGTTCGTTGATTCGTTCGAGCGTCGAACACGGCTACCGTTTTTTCAGCTTTGACTGCGGCACTGAAACGCGTTTTCGTATAGTAGCGAATGACTAAATGAATGGATGAAGTAGCAATTGTCTGTGCCTTGAAGCACGCTGCTGTTGGTAGAGGACGAACATTGGTTGGCGAGCAAGCAAACAAACAAACAAGCGATTGCGCTCGAACGAAAGCCAAGATAGCCAGTCGAATTGAGTGGCAGGCACTCTGGCAGCCACTCAAGTGCCAATTAGTTGCGGTTTCATTTGACTTTCACTGATAGACAACAGAGCAATTGAGTTAAAACACAAAAATTCAGCAACGAATGAAGACGCAAACGAAGGCAAAAGCAACGCATCATCAAATATTTGAAACAGTCATCATGTTTAAGTGTGCTTTTAATCCTTTGAATTGAATTTCAGCTTCACTTCGTACACAGCAATCATGTTGCGAATGATTGACTCAAACAAATAAATAACAACACGAAAAGTTCTGCCAAATGAATTCATCATTATTATCATGTTGAGCAAATCGCGCAGCAGCCAGCAACATCTGCTTGCCACGCTGGCCATTGTTGCCTTCGCCTTCACCTTCACCTTCGACGCGCGCTACAAAAAGATCAAAAAGCTTTCGAAAATTAATTAAACTTTTGATTTCACGCGATTTGTTTTGTAAAAATATTTAAGGTAATTTGTTGTTGTCGATTTATTGAACAAAAATAAAACCAAAAAGAAAACGAGCTAAAAATAATTTCCATTTGCACATTTCGTTCGTAGCTTTATAAATATATTGATTAAGTTATTTAGTTTCAGTGCGCGAATTAATCATTAAATTACAATTAATCTGAAGTGAACACACAGCGAAATATTTGGCATAGCAACGAAATGTTTCAGCATTTTTTGCAAGAATCAATCAGTGCCCAAGCAGTGCGAAGCAACTAATCATGCGCCAGGTCAGGCAACATTTAATTAAAGTTGATAACAGCCTCAACCACCGACGTTAATCGCTCAACGCCGAGTCAATAAATCGCATAAGCCTTACGTGAAAAGCTTTTAGTTTAATGCAATCAAGTCATAGCAACACAGGACGAGCGCACCGCAAACGTTACCAGAGCAAGGTTGCGCTGCTGAAAACGGTTATTATTGATAAGCCCGAAGAAAATTAAAAAAAAATACACAAAACCGACGAACTAAAATCAATTTCCGTTTTGCCACAAAAAAACAAAAAGGAGCAAAAACGAAAATTGCCGAAACCGCAGTAAAAGCATGCAGCCAATTTGCAAAGGATGAAAACCATAGGAGAGACTGAGAGAGTGAGAGAGACAGCAGCAGGAAGCGACGTGCAATATGAGCGTCAAATAGAAAATGCGCAACGAAATTCACTCGAAACTAATTTGCAAATACGGAGAAGTTGTTGTTGCACTTATGCCTATTGCCGTGCCTGCAATTAAGTTTGGCGGAAGTAGACAGGCTTACGGCATGTTGGCAAGCGCGTGCAAGAGCGCAATGTTTGTTTTCGGTTGTCACTAATTGGTTACGTTTCGCACAAACTGCAAATTAGTATTCATGCTGTTGCCCAAACCACAATCGTTACTTCGAACGCGCCAAACTCAACGCAATTTAAATGGTAGTCTTCTGCAGGTGGCATACAAGCGAAGTGATGTGTTTGCCCACCGACTTTGTTACATTTTCGTACGTACGCCCCATTTGACCAATTAGTTGACGCATCAAAAGTTTTTGCCCCTCGCACACATTGCACATTACAAAGTGTGTCACGTACTTACAATAAATATTTCAAACTTTTAAAGTGCTTAACTTTCGCTACAACATTGAACTATTGATGCTCTTCGAGTGCGTCCTAAGTGTGCTGCAAGACAACGACGATGATGATGTTGATGTTGGTAATGATGTTGATGATAGCGACAGTTACTGTGACAGTGGCGTATTCTTTTAGCAACACAATGGCTCAAAGTTTGAATCGAGCTCAAATATTCTCGATGCTTTTTGCTTTGAGTGTGTGTGTGTGTGTGTGTGGTCGGGCGGTCGAGGACAATGTGCCTGTGTGCCAGTCTGTGTTGAACATTACCAACGCATTCATGATTATCATTGGCATTCATCAGCAAAGACGACGCCTCTTATCATTGTCATTCATTCGCTCTGTCCCTCAGCGTGGCGGGCGGGTTATTACCGCAGCCATCAGACGCGCCATCATCGTCATCGCCATCGTCATCACATGCGACAACATCATTGTCTATTAAGCCCATAGCGACATTATTAGTGTCGACAGTTGGTGCCGATTTTGTGCGTCGTGGCTGCCTTAACAACCAACAAGCTCAGCTGTCGCTCAGTCATTTAGTTTGGTTAGTCAGTTGGTTGCTGTTGGTGAGTTTGCTGGTTAGTTCGTTTATTTGACTTAACTGTCGGTTTGTCGCGCTGTCATTCACGCATTCTCTCTTTACTGCCTTTTTCTGTCTTGCTTATCTCTTAAGCGATTTTAATGGACTTTTAAGTCCTTCACTGAGTCTGCTTTCACTTCGACAAATGTTTGCGTGCATGTGCTTAGTTTTGCATATGTGTGTGTTTGCGTTTGTGTTTATATTTGATTTTGATTCTTATTTCATTTAATGGTGGTCTTATTTCCTTGCGCTAACATCAATGGCGACAAGTGTTGTGCAAATACAATTAGCATATTCCACCGCACGATAGCGGCTCACATTACGTATACGCATCGTGTTCATTGCCTTCGCCAAATTGCCATTTGTCGCCGTTGTTTTCTAAGCACTCAAATGCCACTAAATTGGTTTCTATATTTTCTCCATCAAACTTGACCATTTATATTATGCCATACATACAACACATACATACATATATGCTGATGAGACAACGTACTGTAAAATCTTCGTCTTAGCGTCGCCGCATACTTCACGATGCCCCTTGAAGTTACAATAACTCGTTGGCTTTCTTAAGTGAAACTGTCAATGCGTGTCAATCATGTCGTGTCGTCTCGTGTCGTATCGTATCGTGTCTCAGCCTAGGCCAATGTGTTCGCCAGCTGATAACAATAAATTCGAGCGCTTCGGTTCGTGTTTATTATGGAAATTAAATTGATATTTAAGTGGCATTTCGGCGAATAATGATGAGCACACACACACATACAAATACACAACAAAATTCAATAGAAATAAATATATTTTCGATGCGTGTTGCTTGGCGTTGATAATGCTGAGGCCTGAAATAACCGCCTCTGGTTAAAGTTACACTACTACAATTTCATTTTGTGAGGAACTAAGTATGAGTCGCAGTTGAGAGGGTTCGCCGGCTCATCTGCGTGTATATTGTATTGGCATAAAGTTTTTATGCGCTTAAGATGTGCTACTGTATGGCATTCCCCCTGCTGATGCGGCTGCTGGCTGTATTATTATCAGAGCACTTCGTGTGGGCTGCGAGCAAGCATCAAATATTAACAATATTGTTCAGCAGGCCCGATGAGTTGATTTTTGTTGGCAGCTGTTTTAATTGGAAAGAGAGACGCGCCCGGCTGCTGGCTGGCCTAACAGCCTGACACTGTGGGTTGTTGCTTTGTTGTTGTTTTGCGGTTGCTGTGGCAGAAAACCAAATATGCACATAAATATTTTCGCTTCAATGAAGATGTTCCTGGTTGGCATCATGACCTTTTTGCTTGAATGTTCATATTTTTTGAATAATTTAACTATAAATATTTAATTAATATGCAAAAAATATTTAAACAGATTTTATTATTTATTGTTTTTTTTTTTTGATGTTAAAAAAATCGTTTGTTATTTTACAATTAGTTTTTTGTTTGGGTTTTTTTTTTAAATAACACTTCACGTATACGTGATTTTTTAAAAGGGCAAATGCAATTAATAAATGCAACTAAAAATAGAAATTCGAAATAAATAATTAAGAAAAAAAATACGTTGTTTGCCAATTTAAAGTTGTCAATGATCAATCAAGTTGAAAATTACGCTTTTTTGTAAATTGATTGCATTATTTAAGTAAATATGCATGTACAAGCAAACATATGTTGCCGCCAAATCGTGATTAAAAAAAGGTAAAAAAATATAATAGTCGTGTTTTTGTAAAATTAATATTGCATTTTTTATGCTGAGTGCGAAACAGATTTGGAAAAAATTTAAAGCAAATAAAGAAAAAGTTCAAGTGAGGCAAAACAAGCACATGATTGCTGCCGATGTGTGCCGTGTCAGCGAAAGTGTGAAATTCAATACACACGAACCCAAACACAAACACAAACAAGCGCAACAATGAAAGGCGCACGTGTTAAGCAATTCGAACGCACACATGCCATGCACACACACACACACGCACACACACACCGAAGTATGTGTTGCTGTTTGTGTTATTTTCATGTATCTTTGTGTGATACTCTTTCCACACTTCGAACGAGAGACAGAACCCAGTTGAATTCAATTGGACTGGATGGCGGAACGTTTGTCTGCGCTGCGTCGTGTCCACACACATTCGTTCCTTCGCGCGTTCGCTCAGTTCACGTTAAGCACATTAAATTGTCACAAACTTTGGTATTTAATTTAATTTTGAATGGATTTTATTTCATTTTGAGCTCATGCCAAGCTTGACTCGTCTCGACTCGACTCGTCTCGACTCGACTCGTCTCGACTCGTCTCGACTCAGCTCGACGTGTACGCGCTCATCCATGTCACTTACAATTTTTTATGGCTGTCGCGTTAAAAACGTTTTCCCCTTTTTATTGGTGCTCGTGGGCAATAATTGTAGCTATCAAATGCATTTTGATTGTAAATTGACAGAAATAAAATTTATTGAAAAAAAAAAACAAAACTCGTATAAAAAACAAATTATATTTATATACGTTGAACATGATTTAGTGCTAATTTGGCAAACTATGCAACAATAAAACATAAAGAAACATGGGGGAATCGCGAACAAAATTGAAATAAATTATTCAAGCAAAAACTCACATTAAAAAAAATGTATATAAAATTATTTCCGCTTTGGTTGTTGTCGTCATCGTTAACGTTGTTGTTGTTGTTGTTGTTATTGTATGCATTACGTTTGTTGTTGTGGCTTGTGGGTTCATTGGCAAATAAGTGCATTAGTTGCTTATGCATATTTGATGATCACCGCAACGATGACGCGTGTCGCAATCCATACGTGAGCACACAGACACAACTACTCACATATACATGTGCTCACACACACACACATAAGTACACACGCCCGCTGTTTCACCGGATATTGTGCTGTTGATGCTGGTTCTGGTCTCTGATGTAAAAATTTTTTAGTCAAATTTAAATTCATACATTTTTGTAAAAGACATGGCTCTGCTGCCGACGTTGATGATGATGATATTACTTCGACTTTTATGACGATGACGATGTTGCAGCAGCGGAAACGGAAATGCACTTTCCAAAAGCCGGAAATGTATTTGCATTGGAATTGCAAATGCTATGCGACAATAAAAACGTACAAATAAACTTTAAAAGTATGCAAAACTCTTTACAACAAAGCACGAAAAAAAAATCAGAAATTCCAAATATGAAAACATGACTCAAATTTGCTTGAAAATTTATTGCGAACTTACAAGTTTATATTTTGCACCGGATTTTTCAGTCACTTTTGTCTGACGGTCCAAAGTGTCTGCCAGTGAAGCTAATAAATATTTATTAAAGGCATTCTGACTTTTATAGGAATTTGTTAAAATAAACAATATATTTTTATTTGCAAAACGAAATCTTTTGAAATATTTGTGCAACTTGAGTACTTAAATTGGCTTGTCATATTTATGTTTGCCACTTTGCTAAGTGTTTCTTCGATTAACTTTTTTTCTTTACTTTTCATAATTTTTATTTTTGTGTGATTTGAAAAACAAAATTGTCAACGCAAATGATTATTTACATTTTCACTCACTTACACAAGAATTTCAGTTAAGGTCTCATTAAATTTAAGCATACAGGCTGGAATTATTTTATGCCAAAAACACACAACTAAGGAAAATAATAAGCTAAAAGAAAAAAATTAATATCACTCATACTACAAAACCAGGCCGAGACAGCTGACTCAGTAGTTTTCTTACAGCAGCAGAGAAACAGCATAGAAAAGTTCTGATGACTGCGGTGGTACTCATGACTAAAAAAATAAAAATTAAACTAATATTTATCAAAGCAATGAGAAAAACGTGCTGAAAACTTAACAAAGGACAGAAAAACAACAAAAAAAAGAAGACAATAATAATAAGGAAGCCAACTGATGGATGAGCGATACAAGATACGTCTGCTTTTCGTGAGTAGCCGCAAACGACACAAAAAGCGAAACGAAACGAAAAAAAAAAGTAGGAAAACCTTAAGATAAGTGGACAAACCAAAAGAGAACGAAAACAACAAAGTATGAAACTTGCACTGCAGTGACACTCATGGAAGGCACAAGTACTTTGAGTAGTTGGAAAATAGTTGATGCGATGTGATTTTGGTCTGCTGTCTCCTTGAAATTGCTATACGACAGCAACGGAATTCATATACAAGCAACACACATAACTACTTGCTTGAAGTAACCTCGCCGTTAAGGCACAGAAATGCTGTCAAAAACAGCACGCACACACACAACAAATGACTGACAGACTACGTTGGCGAAGTTACTTCATGTCAGATACTTACATAAGATACTTGAAAAGTTTCGCGTTTTAGTAAGAGAAAGAATTTGACTTAAACAAAAGAAAAGAAGATTTATAGTTTATGGAATCTCTATTTGATAAATCAAAAAATAACGCATTAGCTCAATATGAGTCTAAAGAATATTTAAAACTTTAATAAGTCTTGCAAATCGACCGCTGAGCAAATGGTTTACTTGGCCAAGTTTTGTTATGCTTACAACTAACCGGCGATACTTGCGAGATGCGATAATAAATTTAAGCGATAAAGCATTTTTAGTCACTCTGATATTTATAAGATTGACATTTAAGGTAACAGCAAAGTTTATGCTTATTAAAAATGCGTCATTTTGTCGTCGCCGAGGACGTAAAGCTAAACCTTAAAACTTTGTAACACTTCAATGACTTCAGGTTGTTGTGTTGCGTTGTATGAATAACACGTGTGCGTGCTTATATAACATGAAACGCGCATGTGCCATTAAAGTAAGGCCAACAGCTAAGCTGCGAAAATGGGCGATCAAGTTCTCAAGCACTTATTTAAACGCAGCAAGAAAACTTTCTATTAAGTTGAAGATAACTCATTGGCGAGCATTATTTACTTTAATGGCGCCGCAAAGTTAGCAAACTAAGCCGCCTTCCCAGCCAAAATAACATTTTTCGAATATTAAAGCTGAGTTTGCCATTTATTTACTTCATTCCTTCGCTCATTCGCTCGTTCATCTATTCAAAAGAACTTTTCCGCGTCGTCATTGTTATTTTGTCGACTACCAATTTACTACACTTGGCGGCGTCTGCTTTATTCGTGTGGCTCGTGTTTCGGTGTATGAGTGCGGCTCCTTGAAAATGCCATAAATTCATGGTCGCTTTGTGTTGTGTTTAACAATACGTGCAATAAATTAGTTAAATTGAAAACCATTTTCCATTTCATTCGCATTCGCCATCACATTCGCATGCCCATTCACATTTACAGCAACCATCAAAGACAGACTTTGTTGCTTGCTCTATTGTTGCACTTCGATTTTTTTTAAGTGCAGTTTTCTGCAACGCTATAAATTTTTTTAAGGTGCACTAAGGTAAGATACACAGCGTCGACCAAACAACTCACCATAGTTATGTTCATGGGGCTCCTTTTTATGCGCATAAACACATAAATATGTGCTCGCCTTGGTTACGCAAAGTGTATTTGCAAACATTATTAACTCAGACGTTTCTCATCGTTAGTTGTAAATTTCTGCCATTGAATATTCGTTGGAAAGTAATTTTTTTTATTTTTTCAGCTGCTAAAAGTTTTATGTTTTGTGTTTTAAATTGCTACTTTGGTCGGCACTCCGACTCAGAGTATTACGACAAGTACATCAACACAATGGTTAACAAGTTTTGCTTAAAGAAAATAATGCATAGCGGTAATTAAAAATGTTGCGCTTTTTACATTAATATGATTAATGTTTGAGTTCTCACTACGTGTAAATCGCACAATAAATTACCATGTATGCCGAGCAGTATTATGGCAATTATGTGTGCGCAAATAAGTAAATTTGCGTTGAAGTTGAAGTTGAAAAATCTGCAGGCATTTGATTGCTTTAATTGCAAATGAACTCTGTTGCAGCCAAAAGTGTGAAATATATATTAATATGTTGCATGTTTTTACGCTTTCAATGAACTCAAGTTGTGTAAATGATATGCGCACAGTTATGCATGGCAATATGAGAGTTTGATGGTAAATTGCGAACTATGAACTAAAGATACAAGCAGCGAACTCTTGTATTAAACAGAGTCAAGTGTCAACTTTTGCTCGCTGAAGCAATTCTAAAGCTTATATTTCTTATGAAAACTCACGCGAAAAACACACACACACACACACACACACATACACGCGAACGCTCATTATACGTCGTTGCGTGCGTGACTGTGTGCTCATATGTGACTCACTTCACACACTCATACAGCCATTCATTCACGAGCTCACTCAGCGTAAACTCAATTAAAAACTGTTGAGCACTCACATTCATACGCTCACTCGACAAAGCTGCTGATGAGGATAGTGATGTTGATGATGATGATGGTGATGGCGATGGCGATGGCGATGGCTACGTATACGTCGCAGTTAACTTCAACGTCAGCGCACGATGATAGGGACGACACATGTTGATTATCTCCTTCACACTGCGTGCACTTTGTTTGCTTCATGAACGTCACGCGCTTTATCCTGCAACATGCTCTTGTCCATACAAGCTGAAATTTCAACAGCGCTGACACTCATGCCCATGCTATTTATTAATGTGCATTCGTGTGTTTAGTTGTATTCGCAGTTGTTTTTGCTGTTGCTGTTGCGGTTGATGTAGTTGGTAGTTGTTGTCGTTGGTAACGCGTTACAAAATCATCATTTATCGCTGGCTTAACAATTCGTTTAGATCTTTACTGTTCTGCTACCGCTTGTGGCCCTTTTATTTCGATGTTGCTTTAGTCGTCGCCTCCTCTGCTGCCTCCGCTCTTGCTCATGCTGCTAGTCACATTTGGTGCTGTTGATGATGATGGTTGTCTATGCGCACGACTGAAGCAGCGAACTGCAACGGCTTCCGTCAACAGCAATTTGTTCATGTGCATGGCTACACTTATTCAAGATAAAAATGTAAACATTTTTTTTGTTCTTATATTTTTTTTCACTGTATTTTTAATACATGTCGCATTAAAACAAGCTTGCATTAGTAGCTTAAAAAATGCACGGCTCGGCGAATTGCTTTTATTATATATATTTGTATGCGAAATTGCAACGCATTAAGCTCAAATTCTGCAATGAGGGAAGCATCTTTGTTATGTATTATGAAAGGAAAAAGTATAAATCGCACTTGATGGGGAAATAAAGATTTTTTAATGCCAAATTCGCAGAAGTGCATGATCAAAATATTATAGCATACTTTTGTGCGACAAACAGAACACTTTTTCGCATAAAATTTTATACGCATGACTTTAAATGAAGAGCAAAACAATATTTTATTAAAGTAAATAAACGTGATTATAAAATGACATACAGCATTATAACTTTGAAGCTAACGTACGTGCGCTTGCTCATTTTCATTTGAGTTTGCTTAATGTAATTAGGACATAAGGAAAACTTGCCAGTTGTCGAATGAAAGGCAAATGTGTTTTTAGTTGAACACCACGACCGAGTATAATCTTTTTAAACTATTCACATAGCATAACCGCAAATTACTTGCTTGCTGCAAACATCAACAACAAGCGCAACAAATTAGATTACAACGAGAGCAACTTAATTGCCAACTTAAACATTAAAGAGCAAACCCAACGCCAACGACAACGGCAACAGCAACAGCAACAAAGTGTAGAAGTGCTGGTAAGGCAATGAGTAAAACAAAAACAAAAGCAAAAACAAAATTAAACAAAGTGCACAAGTTGTTGCAAATTATGTTCTTGTTCTCGTTGAGCTGTTGGTAGCATCAATGTTATCGTCAGCAATGTCATCGTCATCATCATCATCGTCATCATCGTCATTCGCCATCGCTATCGCCACCACTTTCATTTCATCATCATTGATGTTGACGCAACAAAATGCATGTTAAGAGATACATTGAGTGAAGAAGGGAAACAAGAATAAGTACAACAAGTACAACAACAACGGCCACAAGTACATGCGCCAGCAAAGTGACATACATCACACTGCAATCTTGCAAACTATTCATTCCAACAACCTAATACATTCACACATGCACACACACACACGCATGTACGCACGCACGCACACTCACTCACACACACTTTGAGTCATTGAATGTGCTCGTAAACTTTGCAAACGTTAGCAATATAGGCAAACTTTGTTACAGCAGCAACAACAACAAAAACAACAACAACAACAAAATAGTAGCATCAGCAACTGTTGCTGCTCCCAGGCTTCAGTAACATGTTTCGTATTTGAGTTACAAGTTTCAAATGCAGATAAGCCTCACGACTGACAGTGATGAAGCGCATGCAACAGTTCACACTTGAGACAGCCGCAACACAAATACAAAACAAAAAGATAAAGAAAATGAAGATGAAAAAACAAGAGCAACATCCTGTATGATAGCAACAACACACTGGCAAAATGGCGATATGCATGCATGGTATATGGCGAAACGACGAATTGCTGCCATGCAACAAAGTGCAACCACAAAAGCAATACGAGCACCAACACCAACACTAGCAGCAACAGCAACACCGGCAATAAAAACCAAATCCTTAAAGGATAAACGACATATAAAGCATGCGTTGAGACAACTTTGCTCCTGACAATTTCTTGCTGCCGCCGTCATTGCGTCTTGTGGCGTCTTGTGCCATCATACAGATTACTTCGTTGCTGTCTTTCTAGACGATAAATTTTCAATTTTGTAACTTATTCCTTATTCCTTAGCACACATGACATGTCTCGGTGTACTGAATGTGCTTGTCTTTATCGTCTTGAGTTTGCCAGCGTCATCATCATCATCTTTTCCGCATTTTAGCCGCACTTCATTGCTGCGTGTGTACCATCATGCCATTTGATTGATGTCTTCTGTGTACTCACACACATGCATGCACGCTCACACAAGCTTACTTTATTTACATATACGATATAATAATACGCACCTGCACAGAAGCCATACAAGCGCATTTGACTTTCATGGCAAAAGTTGACAAAGACATTGGCATGTCTGTGAAGTTTGCTCATACACATAACCCACAAAGTATGCTATATATTTCTAAGTACATGCTTATGAATATGTATATGTATGTGTTGTATGCGTAATTTTCATTAATTACAACTTATCTTTTTCTTTGCAGTTGAGCGTCTAAGACAACAAATTGCATACGTACATGTACTTGTACATTTAGCGTCGCATATAGAAGCTGGTAAGCGATCTCCATGCCTCAAGCTATTTGTTCAAATTCACCAGCTTATGCCAAAAAATATTTTTGGTTCTGAGTTATTATATCGCTTTACATGAAAAGCATAAAATGCATAATCAGTTTTTATTAGTGCATAAAAAACTGTTGTCGAGAGGTTAAGTGGAAACTGACAGCACATGAAAACATATTACAAAAGTTTATGGCTCATGAGAGCTGTTTTCCCTTTTTGTTTTTGCTTTTGCTTTTGTTGTTATTGCTACTTTACACAAACACAAAGCCACACACGCACAAATACACACACACAAAACATTATATTGAGTGAAAAATTGCACAAAATTGCATTTTGTGGCTTTGCATGTTAAACAACTTTTTTTGTTGTTCAATAATAGTTGTTTCTGTTCTGTTCTGCTCTATACTATTTTGTTCTTTTGTATGCTATGACCAGAAAAAAGTGAAATCTGTTTTTAATATGCATACATAAAGCAATAAAAGCGTTATTTTGATGCTTGCATATTTATAGACGATATATTGAATATTTTGTAATATATTTTCAATATAAGTCACAGATATCATGTCTGCACATATTTGCTAACATGTTTTTATTTTCCTATATGTATTGATAATACCATTTAAGGCCAATGAAACTTTTCGGTCTGCAAACATTTGGCAAAAGGCAAATTAAGTCGGTCTGTGCGCACGGCATGTGCATGAGATAAAGGCTTCTCAATACTGGAAACTTCCAAAGCAGCTTAAAAATAAATTCGGCAAATTAAAATATTGTGAAAACTAATAATCGACACTTTGCCCAATATTGACCAAAATTATTATACATGCATAAGTAGAAAGCAGAGATTTTAATTAGTCGCATCGTTTGTTGTTCGTTGTCTTTTTTTTTCGAAGTATTTTAAACTATAAAAAGCGCTTGCGGCAAAACTTTAATTTCAATTTCATTTTGTTGCTTGTTGATTTATTATCTCTTTTTCGTAGAATATATAAAAACCACGTTGTCGTCATGTGCATGCACGTGTAAATATTTATTAAACATGCATTTTCATGGATTTTCAACTGCTTGTGTTTGTGTGTGTGTGTTCGAGTTTTTATGTGCAAGAACAACTGTTATTGAATGCCTTCGACATACATGTAGAATATCGTCGTCAAAAATGAACAAACAAAAAAATAAAACATAACAAACATAAAATTTACAATTTCAGTTGAAAATATAATTTTGCTTGAGGTTGTATTTTTTACGATGATGTCACACACAAGTCGCAACCGCATTTGTTTAAGCCAATAAATTTCGCACAAATGTTCGTTTTTATCAAACGCCATTTTGGCGCACTTTTTTGCCGTTGTTCGTTTTCATATCTCCTTCAGTTTTTTTTTTTCCTCTCATTTTTTTACAGCATTACATAACGAACATGACTTACAAAATTAACATTTATCAGCGCTGGGAAAACATAAATTTCTGATTGTAATGTGCGCGCGCGTTGTCGGAGTTGTGTGAGAACACGGTTCGAACCTCATTTTAGTGGTTTCTTTTGCGATTTTTTGATATTTTCGTCTTTTTTTATCACTGTATGATGATTTTTGTGCGTTGTTCTGCTTTCTTTTTGCTGCTGTGCTCATAAATAATCAAATAAATTCGTACAACGATGAATGAAAGTCAGCATTAAAGCGACTTTGTGCTTGAGTATGTGTTTGAGTCTGCGTTGGTTTGTTGGTTGCCAAAAGATTTTCTTTGACGCATTATGCGCAGTCACATGCATACACATAATGATGTAACTATATATATATGTATATGTACATACATGAAGAAATATAAAATTACTCATACGCCTACGGCAAGTGTTGAGGATAAAAGCAAATGAAACAAAAACAAAAATAAGCAATTCCGCTTCGAATGTACATGCATACATACAGACAAGCTCCGAAGGTGCTACGCAGCTGTGTTTGCCTGTTATTGTGTAAAATTTTTATTGCTCGCACACATACATGTTAACGCACTTATGTACAAAATCGACGCATTCATTATTTATTTCAAACAACAGACTTGATATGAAAACATCAAGTCTACGCACAGGAACCTCAACTTGACTTCCTTCGCTGCGTGCGTGCCTTTCATTATACTCTTCACGCAGTGTGCAATATTATAACTTTGTCATGAAGTTTGAGACAGCCAGAAGGAGACATCTCAGACCATATAAAGTACACATATTCTTGATCAGGAAGACAAGACGAGGTGATTTAGCCATGTCCGCTTGTCTGTCTGTGAATATACGAACTCCTGCAGAGTCTTATTTTTTTTGCAGTCAAATCATGGCTCGGAACGGGCAATATTGGGCCACTGGCACTGGTAGCCTCCATACGAAGAAGAAGAAAGTCTTTGTATGGCAAAGTTTTTTGTTTTGTAAGTTAGAAGACTGAAATTTCACAACTAGTAGTTTCACAAATAAAAAAGGCGCTTAAGATAAAGTGAAATAAGATTCCTAAGAAATGCCACAAAAAAGGACGTGAAGAGTATACAATGTTCGACAAGCCCGAAAATATCGTTCTTACTGGTTTTCATTCTATTTTACTGCAAAGTGGTTTGACTTTTTAACGCCGTCGTTTACAGCAATTTCAGCTTGATTTAAATGTGTTGCGTGTTTTTCAAAATTCTTGTGAATTACTTCGCTCTATATCCGCATGACTCACACACTCTTTTACATATTCACTCACACACACACACACACACACACATACTCACTGAGTGATGCTTTCACTTGCTGATTTTGCGGCACCCCTGTGTCTTTGCTGACTGACATTGTTGATTGACATGTCTGCGCATAAATTTCTTTCGAAAAAGTTCTGTTCTCTGATGTTATGTTATCTTCGGTAGCGCTTTAAATTGAATAGGCAGTTGAAATCTGATTTTATGACTCAATAATTGAAATACACATGAGCGTATGAAATATTATAGCATTTCTGCTTTTGCCGTGCTCAGCCACAAATGAAATTATGCACGTGCTGTGCACGCACATATAGCAGATGACGCCGCATCGTTTAATAACCATAATGTCAACTTTTGCCGGCATTTTAAATACTCAATTGTGCGCAAAATAAAGTCAACGAATTACCAACAGAATGACGCGGTTCATTTTAACGTGACCACATTTTAAAACTGTGTGCAGAAGCTGCCACTAAGTCGCCGCACAGGACACCACAAAAACTGAAACAGAACAGATAAAAATTGCAACAAAAAATCGTACAAAATATATATTGAAATACATATTTAAATGACAACAAATCACGGCCATGCTGCGTTCGGCGTTCATGTGCAACGAAAGCCGAAAGGATTTTCGTGTGATTTTTTCAATTTACTCTGCGATTTTCGCATTTGTGGTGACTGTGGTAAACGACAGCGAACAGCGAACAGCGCGCCAAAGCGCCGTGCCCCGTGCGGCCAAAGCCAAGCAAAGCCAAGCCAAGCCAAACCGAGGCAAGCCAAACCATAAGCGTTAAAGTACTTTTTGCTTACTTTACTACTGATTTAATGCCGACTTTTTTGCGCACTGCAAGACTTGGTAAACCAGCAATGCGCAATGAAACACGGTTCAAGCGACCGAGCGACAGACAGGCAGGCAGACAGCGAAACTGGCAGACCAGCATGACAAACTGACAGAGGCAGATTGAGTGGCCGGCAGAGTTCTTGCTCGACCAACGCTTATTTATGGTAGTAAATCTTTGCAAGAAGTTAGTCAACTGCATCTTGCAAGCTTACCAGCAACAACATGTCAGTCGATCTGTACAAATGGCCTGCTGAAAGTCGCTAAAATAATAATGGGAATATTTTGTCCAAAGCAAAGTTTATGCGCTTGCCGACAACTTATCTGCGTTGCTCTAAGCGTATAATTTTAACGCATTTGTTGAGTTTTTCAATTGCATATCTTGTCAAACAAACGTTGAACATTTGCACATCAACAAAGCTAAACATTTCCTATCTTTGACACAATTTAAATTATTAAACAAGTTTATTTGTAAGTTGTCTCCTTTGAATTTAATTTTGTTTTATTTTAAAGAACTGTTGGCAAAATATTGGCTAAGCTCAACTAAGCACATTTCCGAAATTTGCAATAGATTTATATTGCCACAAACACAAGTTATTTTTGGCAAACTTTGCTGTGCAAAACAAATTTCAAATTTCAAATTTTGCACTTTTTGCCAAGTCGAAGTCAATTTAAACCAAACAAAATTGCAAGTTGAACTGTTGCTGATTACATAATATAAATAAAATACATTCTTGCTCACTTGTTTTTCAGTTTGCTGACGCCAGCGCATGACTTAGTTGCATTTCTACCCAAAAAGCGCACAACCAGTAAACGACGTCTGTCAAAATACCGAAAAGTACAGTTTGTGTGCTCGGTTTGTGGTCTACCGTTGTATAGAATCTCATGTTTTTAAGCAACGACAAAGTAAATGCTTAAATATGTGAAAAGTTTTTTCCACTTGCAAGTTTGTGCATTTGTCACGAGACAGTGGCAAATCTTAGATTTTCCGCATTTCACATGCACGAAGCGGTAAGCAAAGTTGAGAGTTGTATAAGTCGTCGAAACAAGCCACAGCTAAGCCAAAGCGGCGAAGTCAAGTGCACGCAGGCAACACGCATACGCCAAGTGTGTCTGTTGTTTTTCGCTTTTAATGCTTTAATGAACAACACCGCCATATTTCAATTTGTTTTTAAGCGTAAAATCGGTGACAAGAACAAATTGAGTACTGGTTGGTCTTGCTTTTATTATCTGTGGCAATTCACTGCTCAGAGTTCTAAGTCGTCTTTAATGCGCACAAATCAAATTTTATAATTTAATTATAACAAAGCTTTATTTTCGCTGTCAACCGCACAAAAATGGTGCTCGAATAAGCACAAGCTTCGGCCAGACAAACTGCACAGCTGGGAATTGGCTGTGGGACTCAAGTGGATTTTGTCTGACTTGAGTGAATTAAGCACAATGTTTTTACGACTCGACGTCGCTGCGGCAGCGACTGCGGCTGCGGCTTATTGCTGGCTTTCGTTCTGATATGACTTTGAAGATAATTTGAATATTTGCTTTCATATTTTGAATTTGTCATTTGTTTGCGTGTTTATTAAGCAAAACAAAACCAAACAATTATGTATCGGCTGTGAAACTTGATTTTGCATGCAAAAGCGCAATGAAGCGCACAGTTTTGTATTTAATTATTATTTTGTGTGAATTTGTGATATGACCGTAACAAATAACTTATATTTATGAATAAACAACAATGTGTGCGCGTCAAAACAATGTTGTTTTATCATTATTTTTATGCCACACACACACACACACGCACACGCACATAAGCCTCGATGCATGTGTTAGATAAAAACAATATTTAATCTCTTATTAATTTTCTATTATTTTTCGCAAATATTTGCGTACTTTCAAATGTTAAATGGAATTCCATTTTGCTTATTTTTGTGTGTTGTTTTGCGCATTTATACGCACGTTTTAGCATTTTCGATGCTTTGTTCCATGTTGATAACTATTTGTTTTAGTAATTTAAATTACGCCCACTGTATATTTTTTTGCTTTTGTTTTTGTTTCCAAACAACATTAAATTCCCACTTTATTGTACGTAATTGAAATTATTTTTTGTTTACGCGCCATTTCGGTTCGGAGTTGAATTAAAACGATAAAGTAACAATAATACAAATTGCTTTAATTGCATTTTGGCTATTTTAATTTTCACCACAGACACGAACACGTGCAACTTTTGCATGCTTTGGCATAACTGCAATGCCAATGCATATTTGATTCAGATGCGTATCTTTTTCGTTTAGTAAAACAACAAAATCAACATGCGTATGCCTTTGCTACCCAAATAGCGACATTTTTGACCCATGCCTTGTGCACATCATTTTGTCATTAAAGCGCGATTTGTGTTCTTATCTGTGACTTGAAAATTTTGTCTTAACAAAAACTTTTTAGAGTAAATTTATTTTTTCACTAAAGAACTAAAGAATTGTGCAAGTCATTTTGAAAAATGAAAATCACTCTCAGAAATAAGTATCAAATACCAAAATTTCCATTGGAGCTGCTAAATGGCGTCAGAAGACTGTTGGCAAAACGCCTAAGCTCAATATATATGTATTGGAACTCTTAAAGTTTATTACACCAAGTTAACTTAGAAAAGTTTACTTTCCATGTACTTATATGTTGCAAATATTGAATTGAAAACAAAGTGTTCTTTCTTTTTAGTATTTCTATAAACTTTGCTGCCTCAACAATAACAAATAAATTATGGCTAAGTGATTTGGAGCAAAAAGCAGCTTGACAAAGTGCCAATAACATATTGTTCATTTTCTAAAATGCTTCTGCAGCAGCTTGCCCTCATTCAGTAGGCTACGAGCTATTGTAAAACAATTCTAGTAAACGATATTTCAGCTCTCATCAATTGACTTGTTGTAATGCCTTGCAAACGTACTTTCCCTTTCTTTTAATATTTGCTTTTTCACAACTGTCAAATCTGTTAAGATTCGCTGTGTGTCACTCGGATTATTCGAGCGACATATTTTAATCCCAAGCCAAACGCCAACACAACAAAACACTTCAAAAAGATTAATTTAATAAAAAATATGCACAACATTATACAAAAAGTATTCAACGGATAAATTTAAGATAAACAAAAACGTTGACATTTTTCGCTTCGCCCAAAAAATTGTTTCTGCAAACAAAATTTAATGGAATTCAATTAAATTGAAACAAGGAGAAGAAAAATATTTTGGCATGTGGTTTTTCTTTATTATTTGACGTATTTTTATGCATTTTTATTTTTGGAGCTCAGTTTTGCGTGTTGTCCAAAAGCACAAACAAAAAAAGAAAGAGCGACACGTTGTTATGCGTGCCAGAAGCGCTTGCGGCTGCCAAAACGGAGGCAGCTGCAATAAGAATAAAGAAATGAGTATAAAAAACAAGCTATTTATTGAGATAAAGCATGAAGCGAACAGAAAAGTGTTTTTTATTCATTCGACATTCGATATTCTTAAGTAGCAATAAAGCACGGCGCTCTCGATGTCCCCACACCTCTTTGGTGGTGTGCAATTAACTGATGAATTGAGAAGCGCATGTTTACAAATGAGCCTTTTCAATTAAATATGCTAATTTGTATCTTTTTCTTTGCACTCATTACAGCTAAACGACAATCACAATCAACGCTGAATATTGTTTCATGCCCAGCGGTTTCAATTTACCCAAAAACAACAAATTAGAACATTTGGTCACAAAGTCAAATCAAAGTGCAATAATTTTAATATCAAATAACAAATGAAAACGAACAATAACAACAACAATAACAAGAAGACGATTACGTATACGAGCAGGAAATTAATGAAACCAACTGACAAGAACAAATTGCAAGTCAACACGAAAATTTTCATAAAGTGCTAATAAGACGTGGGCAGTGCAGGGGGGCAGACAAGCAGAACAGATAAAACGCTCACTGAATGTGAATGAGCGAGTGTGGCATAAAAATAGCCCAAAAAATTAGCAATCATCAAGCAAAGCGCTCCCAGCAACGATACCAGCAGCAGCAGTTGATGCCGTCGCTGTCGCTGGCGCCGCTAAAGACTTAAGCCGATAGCAGAAGAAGAAAAGCGCAAAGAGTGATGACGGCGAGTTCATTTTTATTGAAATGATGATTATGATTAATGACAAAAAAAAAAATCTTGAATAACGCGAAGAAAATCAGCGCGCTCAACATTGTAACGAATTAAGTAGCACCCACGGCCGGCTGGCGCGCTGCCCCCACCACCGCTCACGCTGATGCTGATGATAATGATCATAATGACTCTGAGAATGTTGTCGACAAGGTTGAGCTCTGTAAAGCCGTTGACGATTTCGTTGTGCATGAAACCGATGCCGATGCCGATGATGCTGACGACGATGTTGATGATGTCCATGACAAGCGGGTCAGCCGTTAAGCGTTCCGAGAATAATGAGAGCAACAACTGTATTAGCTACAGCAGCAACGTGCACATTTGAAATGTTGTCGCTAAGTTAATTCAATAAAAAAATATATCAGACAGAATAAATGGATACGACGACGACGAAGTCAACGTGCATAAAGACGCGAAACGCAAACCGAAGTAACAAAAGAATTGTAATATTTATTAACACAAGCATACAAAGAGATAAGACTCTTGTTGCAAGAAGCCGCGCTGCAGCTGTGACGCCAAACACAACACATCATCGTAGTTTTAGTTATAGTTATAGTAGAAACATTGGCTTGTTCTGTTGAGCTACTCAGTTTGAAAGGCGCTTTGAATATTTTAGCCTCAGCAGACAACCAAGGTTACGCAAATTGTAGTGCAGGAGAGGTTAGAAAATAAATGCGAAAAGCAGAAGGCAAAAGTTGTAAAGCTAAAGCGAAACTCAATTAAGGCAAAGCAATCACACGAAAAGTATTAAATTAAATTAAATTAAATTAAAAATAATATTAATCATACGCATTGCAATTAGTTATAGTGCCACATACGCTACAAACTTACTCCCGCTCCCTGTCTAAGTCTAAGTGTGCATTTATATGGCTTCACATAGTACGTTGAAACGTGCAGTTTACTCTTCAACTACCATACTGACTGCTTGCACCAACACAAATGCCCACCACCACCAGCACCACCACCACCAACAACACCAACACAACGCCGCCAGCCCAAGCCAGAGGCAAAAGCAAAATAACTTAGCTGCCAAGTTGCGTCAGCACGCCAGAGAAGACGCAACAGCCAATAGCAGACGACGGCCCACCTACGCAAGCTGCAGCAACAACTTCAAACTGATCTCAACACTGCAGGCGACTGCACTCACGCTACTCACGCTCACGCTCAGCAGTTGGATTGCCTATGGCACAGCGGCGGCAGCAGCGACACAGCTCGGCGACGCTAGTGACAATGGCGATATGTCTGGCCTGCCCTTCGACTATGCAGCGCTCGTCCTGGAGCCAGCGGCCAACACATACACAGCGCTGCCAATGGCGGCGTTGCCAACACCAACACCGTCGCCAACGTCGCTGCCGCATAACTCAAATAGTTCGAATGCTTTTCTCGCGGCAATCATGGCCGGCAGCACAGCGAGGCCCAACAGCAGCACTAGCATCTTTGCCAGCAGCAGTACTGTCATACCGACGCTCGGCGGCTCATACACATCCAGCACTGCCATCATCAACAGCAGCAGCGCCAGCAGCAGCAGCGACAGTAATCAAACAATCATCAGCGCGCTCAATGCCAGCATGGCGCCGCAATTGACTGCCGAGCAGCTGGACGAGGAGGAGTTCGTCATGCCGCCAATGCATGCCATCTTTGTCAGCCTAATCCTGCTTGTGGTCATACTCGGCACCGTTGTGGGCAATGTGCTTGTCTGCATTGCGGTCTGCATGGTGCGCAAGCTGCGCCGCCCGTGCAACTATTTGCTCGTCTCGCTGGCGCTCTCCGATCTCTGTGTGGCCGTGCTAGTCATGCCAATGGCGCTGCTCTACGAGGTGCTCGAAGCGTGGAATTTTGGTCCCGTGTTGTGCGATATTTGGGTATCGTTCGATGTACTCTGCTGCACGGCATCGATACTCAATCTGTGCGCGATCTCCGTCGATCGCTATTTAGCGATAACGAAGCCGCTCGAGTACGGCGTCAAGCGCACGCCGCGTCGCATGATGCTCTGCGTGGCGGTGGTCTGGCTGGCGGCTGCTTGTATTTCGCTGCCACCGCTGCTGATACTCGGCAATGAGCATGTGGGCGAGAACGGTGAGCCGATCTGCACTGTCTGCCAAAACTCGGCATATCAGATCTACGCCACGCTGGGCTCCTTCTACATACCGCTCTCCGTTATGCTGTTCGTTTACTATCAAATATTTCGTGCAGCGCGTCGCATCGTATTGGAGGAGAAGCGCGCGCAAACGCACTTGCAGCACGCGCTCAATGGCACGGGCTCACCGCAACCGTTGGCCGGTCAGACTGAGCTGGACCCCGGTGGCGGCAATGGCAATGGCAATGGTCAGCGGCACAGCAGCGTCGGCAACACTTCGCTTACGTATTCGACGTGCGGCGGCCTAAGCGGTCACGGTCATCACGGCAGCGGCGGTGGCGTTAGCGGTTCGACGGGTCTGCTGGGCTCGCCGCATCACAAGAAGTTGCGTTTCCAGCTCGCCAAGGAGAAGAAAGCGTCCACTACGCTGGGCATCATTATGTCCGCTTTCACTATTTGCTGGCTGCCTTTCTTCATATTAGCGCTCATCCGGCCGTTTGTCGAATCCGAGACGACGCATGTGCCCGCTTCGCTTTCCTCGCTGTTCCTGTGGTTAGGCTATGCCAACTCTTTGCTGAATCCGATCATTTATGCGACACTGAATCGCGATTTCCGTAAACCCTTTCAGGAAATACTCTACTTCCGCTGCTCAAGTCTGAATACGATGATGCGCGAAAACTACTATCAGGATCAATACGGCGAGCCGCCCTCGCAGCGTGTCATGCTGGGCGACGAACGACACGGCGCACGTGAGAGCTTTCTCTGAAACTAATAGGTTGCAATCTGATTGCTATCAAGCAAATATAAAACTTCAACTAAACCGCTTCAAA
The DNA here is from genome assembly GCA_037044515.1 of Phortica magna. Taxonomy (NCBI): domain Eukaryota; kingdom Metazoa; phylum Arthropoda; class Insecta; order Diptera; family Drosophilidae; genus Phortica; species Phortica magna. Next base: position 117,712 of record JBAMBP010001642.1, read on the forward strand.
ATTCCTTTGCTGTGCTCATGGCATGGATTGAAGCGAACAGAAAACACAAAACAGAAAACAAAAACAACAAAATTCTTGTTAGGGGAAGAATGTCGCTTACGATTACTTGAATTTGTTTAATGTTCTATGTATTTGAACACGTGTGCTTGCATTTCAGTTGGTGGTTAAGAGTGGTTGGTATTAGTTTTAGTTAGCAACTTTATATGTGTGCATGTGTGTGTGTGCGTGTGTGTATGCGCAAAATCTGGTTATATAATCGCATTACCACATCATTAATAAATACTCACACACACGCGCTTTCACTGGCATCATCAACTTAACTTCACTTGTCTGTCTTTCTGTACATTTGTTTGCTTGTTTGTTTGTTTGTTAGGTGTGCGCATGTGTTCTGATAACTTAACTATCATGTATAGAAAAATAGTTATTTATAAAAATTCATAATAATGCGTAAACTGTATTAGATGTATTTGTGCACCAATATAGTTGCCACACAGACTCTTTCTACTCTAATTGTAATGTTGTTGTAATTTTAATTAGCACTAAGTACTATACGAGTATAAGCTATTATGGGAATAGAGAAAGCGAAAAGCAAAAGTTACAGCAAAGAGAGGAAGGCAAAAAATAAACAAAACAGAATAAAAAATGCATAAAGCAAACAATCAGAATCAAAAAGCAAATAAAAAGTGTCATTTAGCCGTTAATGAAACACTCAAAGAACACAATGAATACATTAAATAGTCATGCATATTTATTGTCGTAGTAAATAAATCGCAGCTACAGTCGCGTTCAAAATATTGTCAGTGCTGTCAGTAATCATGACTCATTACTTAAATTTTTCACAACTTCTCTTTTTCTTTTTCCTTGCTCAAGTCGTTACGTTCGAGTTCGTTGACTTGCCGCTCTAACAGCTTTACAAATATTTTGGCCGTGACTGTACGTTTAAAAGCATATTTTCCTATAAGCAAATAAACATTTTATTAAAAAAATCGTTATTTTTTCCACTCATGTTTTTAAATTCAAGTTTCAGTTTTATAATATTGGTTTCAGTGCTGAAGCACAAAACAAATAACAATATTTTTCAAATGCAAGAAATTTAAATATTATTGACAAGAAAACTTTTCGAATGTTTAAAGTCTTCTACTTTTTTCATGCATTTCCTTTGAAAAAAATCATAAAGAAAGATTTATTGGGATATAAAAATAAAATAAGTAAATAAAAATAGTTAAGCCAAAGACACATGCATACATACATAGTGAAATATGAAATTATTCAGTCATGACAAAACTTTAATAGTAAAAAAATACAAAATAAATAAGAAATAAAAAATATTAAATATTTAAGTGCGCATAAGTCAAATTGAAAAATGTATAAGAAATCAGCTAAAAGCCAAATTCATATAAAATTACAAAGTTTCACAAATCTTTCTGCGTTTCTTTTAATTCAATTTTTTTTTTTTTTCTTTTTTTATTGTTTGTTTAATTTAATTTAAATTTAATTCTTCGTGCGTAATGTTGACTCTTTCTTAGCTTAACTTAACTGAAAACTTGTAATTTATAAATGTTTTTTTAGCAAATTTAATTTTAATTAGAAATCTTTTTATAATTATATAAAAAGTCACGTCTCTCTGTGATACCGCAAAAGAAAAATATAAGTAAACTATAAATTAAAAGCTAATTTTATTTATAGCAAAATAATTCTAGCATAAAATTGATTATATTATTGAATAAAGATGCAAAGAAGCAAAATATGAGAACAATTATTGAAAAGAAAAATAAACAGTTGAAAACATACATTTTAAAGTTCATTGGTGTTGACAAGCAAAAAATAATGTATTCATACGAAAAACCGCATTACTTATTGAAAAAAACAAACATATGCAAAAAACAAAAAATAATAATAAATAAATCAATAAATGATAAATGAAACTTTTCAGTTGATTGAACACAAAAGAAAGAAATTTGTTTTAAAAGAATTAAATTTAAATGTGTTTAAACGCGTAAAAAAAATTATTAAATAAAGAATTATATATAAAAATAAAACTGTCATTCATGCTGTTAATTGTAAAACTATTAACTTAAAAAAAACTACAAAAATGACAAAAAACTTATATATGTAAATGTAAAACAAATGTGAATCTTCCTTCAAACTGAATGGGAACTCTATTTTTCATGAAATATCATACATATTTGAATTGTGTGTGTAATTGCATTATAAATGATATCATAAAAATAAAATTAAATATAATAAAAAACAAAAAAAAAACTGCATACAACACACATATACTAAAAAATGAATAAAATAACGATATTATTGTAAAATTCAAGGTTTTTCTTTATTATTGCAAAAAAATAGCTGAGCGAAGTTAAGCCAACTAAAAGTTCTTATAAACAACATGGAGAATTTTATTGCGCTTTAATAAATCGCTGTGTATTTATGTACATAAAAAGTTATTTCCTTACAATTCAATGACAAAATACATTTTTACACAAATCGCTCCAAGCAGTTGCGCCAAGTGGCTCTTAAGCGAGTCTAGTATGTCGAATGCTTAGCTACGTAACGCGATACAAAGTATGGCAACAACAACAACAACAACTACAGCAGCAGCTCGAAATACAATTCCGCATAAAAAATTCAATTTTCAATCTGCAGTTTACTTTACTTATTCTTCGTCTGCTGTACGTAAATGTCAACTCAATTCAGTGTGAAATATCACAAGTTACTTATAAACATTTAAACTGTGTAGACAAGCACGAAAAGCTGATGGCTGGCAAAGTGCCGTAAAGTGATGAAACAAGAAGAGCAGAGAAGCGCTGAGAAAACAATTGCAACATTGAAATCTGCTTTGCATCCTTTTTTCATTTCATTTTATTTTATTTTATTAAATACGAATACGAGCGCAAAAAAAAGTCTGTGAAAAAATAGTGTAGAAAGTTAAGGCCATGAGAAATAACCACTTTGCTATGAAAAGCCATTACTTTTTTTTTATGAAGTGAGACACGTTAAGGCAAAGACGAGCAAGTCGTGTGAACAGGGAAAACGCAATATCAAACAAAGAAGCAGCATGTTGCACAGGAACACACAAACAGACAAACATTCAGAGAAATGCGAAAGTATCTCAAACATTTGCAAACAAAATATTGCAAACGCCAACTTCGGGAAAAAAATTCTATTTGAAATCGTACGCTTACAGCGCATTTTGAAGCTTTTATTTGATGCTTTTGTATGTTTTGCGCAGACCAACAGCTATTCCACATAGACATGCATAAGCGAACAAAAAGCCATACTTGCTTGTGTTGGTAGTTGCTGCTGACATTGACAAAGTGATCTTCCGGCGCCACGTTCAAAAGTAGACGACGGACCACGCACCACGCGCTTCGTCATACTTCGTTACTGTTGGTTTTTGCTAAGTTCCGTATAAATTATGACTTTTGCCATTACTTTCGCACTCTCCGCCTTGCTTGCTGTCTCACTCATTCATATTTCATGTATTGCTTTCTATTCAACGTTGAGCGCTTTTCTAATACCCTGTGCACCCAGAGCAGCGCAGCGCAGTGCAGCAAATATGACTTCACGTCTTTCCGTTCGACGCACAGCTCGTTCTGAGTGCCGCCCAAATCGCACACAGCCAGCAAAAAATGTTAATCCGCTTGGCTCTCGACACTGTGCTGCTGCTAGCAGTAGCAAATGCATTGCATTTATGCGGGATTTCAAGGCGACAGCACCAAAACGAATTCATAACAAGACACAAAAAAAAAAGCGCTGTCTTTCAGTTTGTTTTTTTTTTTCTCTTTTTTATATTTCAACTGCAGCATAACAAAAACGAAATCTGACAATTGCAATAAAAATGCACATTTTAATGCCGTAATTCATGCGCAGTGTGCGAGCTAAACTTGCGCATTTTATGTTGCAGCGCGTTGACACTAATACGACATTTATGAAAGAAAACATCAGCATTTGTTGGGGGGCGAACACATTTACACGTTGTCAGCCGATGGAAGCGCAGCTCAGCAAAGTTTAGCCAAACAGCGGTATGCACTTTGCGACTGCCATGCAACTGCTAGTTAGAATAACATTATTTCCTACTTTACGACAAAACTATGCTCAACAGCAGTAATCGTATGATAATTGGACTGTGCATTTTCATTATACTTGATACTTTGAACTTTAACTTTATAGAATATGAGAAAGTTCTTAATAAGGCATGTTATAGGTTTGACGTGTTCGCTTATCTGTCGTTGGCATCGTAGCTCCCAAAAGATTTTAAGAATATAAAATAATAAAATAAAAAGTCGGTTTTATAAGGAATAAGCATATGCAACACATTTCACAGACTAGCTTAGATTTGGGCTTGTTGCCAGTCTTTTAGGGGTTGCCGGCTTGTGTTGGGGGCTTGTTAACTAAGAGTTTTAAAACTCGAATTAATATTTTTTTTCTATTAAGTGTATTAAATGTTTAATGTTCGTAAAAACATGCAAAGCAAAATTAAAGAAAATTTTGAATAAAAAAACAAATCAAAAAATTATATGACACATTTTCAAGTATTAAATGAATGAACTCTCACGTTAGATTTTGTTAGTTTTCGATAAAAAAATAATGAGTTTTTACACTTTCCGAATTGAAAACCCTTTCAGCGCAAAAGTCACATTAGTTGTCAATTGGAAAAGATGCCTCAAACACGCCATGGGAAATCAGGCTATCTCGTATAACAAACCTCATTGTGCCTTTTACTGCGAACTTGCTAACACGCGATTGTTCTCACTATCTTTTTTTGTTTTTGGCTTTGGTTTTGTTTTCGAAATGTTTTACAAAAGCATGCGACCTATACGTGTCAGCCCAATTGAACTCAATTTGTCCGCTTTTGATGTCGTTTGCCGGCATTGCCTGCGCCGTCAATGGGTGATGTGCCAATTCTTGCAAGTCAATTGTTCGAATCGCGCTTTGTTTTGTGTTCAAGTTGCATGGCAAAGGCGTGTCTGTGTTTATCGACGTGCATGTGTGTGTGTGTGTGTGAAAGTGCAAAATGCCATCATGAGTGTGCGGCTTCTGACATTTGATAACAGATCTATTGTTTTTAGCATTGTGCCACTGCACTCAGCACACAATCGATATTCGATACTTACTTAAACGCAGCCAACAGACGCGTTATAAGCTCAATATATATTCGTTGCTTGAGCCACGATCCAATTTCGAATAAGTCAAGTTAACTCAGTTTGTCTCTGTTGAAATGTTTTTGCCTCAAGGCACACAAAAAGCATAAAAGAAGTTGCAAAATTTTAAAATGTTGTAATTTTTCATTTGGTTTGTTTGCGTTTGTCAGCTCAAATGACCCTTTTAGTTGTTTAAATATTGAAAAGGATAACGGTTTGTCAGAGTTTATCTCAATGCATACAATTTCGACAGCCACTCACGCCGGGAGTCATTCGAGCTAATGCCGACGTTTATAATGCTAATTTAGTGACTTGATTGCATAGTTATGAACAAAGTGAGCAACGACTAAAATGGAGGACAACGCAAACTGCCAGCGATTGCAATCATGGACGAACATAAAAAGGAAATGTGGCAAGACATAACACTAGCTACGGCTTTACTGATTGTGAAATGCCTTACACATGCACTCGAAGCTCAACCAATTTTACGAAGCGTGCCAAATTTGCACAGCTTTTTTGGGTATACAAACATGTGTTAATAAAACAGCACATAAATCGCTTCGACATAATCATAAATCATACATTTTATAGCCTAGACAACGGCTTCTTCATTGGTTTATCGAGCCACATGACAGACTTAGAAAGACAACGTAGTGTGTGGAAGAAACTTAGATAAAAGTGACGACTGTAAAAACAAACAAAATGCAAAATTGTGTTTTAATGTGCATTTTACTGCAATTATATGCGCACGGCGTGCTCTGCGAGTGGACGTGGGCCACGCAGTTGCATGAGCAGCGGCGGGCGAGCATGCTGAGCGCTTTGAGGCAACTTAGCTGGCAAATGACTTTGCATACTTCTGCATCGCAGCTACAATTTTATTTAATTTGTATTCACTTCTTCAAACGGAAGCAAAATAATGCTGCCAAAAACGTAAAAAAGCGCTGAGTAATATGCCAAGCACAGCGCAGCATAAAAATTTCATTGAATAAGCCGTAAAGCAAGTTTATTCAGCGAGGGTTCGTTAATCACTTTTGCCCTTTGCAACTGCTAGCAGCTTCAGCAGCAGCAGAAGCTTTTTATTTTGAATTAGTGTTTCCTCTTCACTATAAAAGATACAAAACTTTGTTTATATTTTGTTGAAATAAAATGAATTTGATGACTGCATAAGTTTTGAAATCTTATCGAATGACCCAACGGTATGTCGTCGTGTAAGAAGCACGCCCAACACTTTGTACAATATTGGCCACGGGGGCGTGTTAAAATTTCGTACATTTTGTTTGCCTAACAAATTTACACTGTGCATAATTTAGACAAACATGCAAAAAATGAAATTTCAAAAACAAAAAACCCAAAAATACGGAGAATTAAGCGCAGCACTGCGTTTGCTGCCTGCTTCTTTTTCATTTCAGCTATATACAATCTATGCTTTACTCTAGTTCTTTATGGGTGTGTGTGTGTGTGTGTAAGTGTCTGAACGAGTTTGTAATGCAAATTACATGGCTTTGCAGGCTACTTTGGCGCGAATGTTGCAGTTGTCGGCATAAATTAGAAGTCGAATGTCGCACCTCGCCACACAGCGTCATTTAACACGGCACAATGCTCGACGACAGATAAAGTTGCAATGTCGTGCAGCAAAATATGCTTTTGCTACTTTTTAAAATTTTATTTTATTGTACAAGTTTTTTTTCCATTAGTCATTTTGTTAGCAACTCGTTAAATTTCAAATATTTTATTGTGGTTTCACAGCGCTCGTTGGGCTTCGTTTGTGGCATTTGTCTCGATTTAAAACAATTTTCGGCAAACGAAACGACTAACGTATAATTTTTTTTCACTTCTCACTTAAAAAACGTACAGAAAAAATATTATTTTCATAGGCCATCGCAAAGTGACCACAATGCGACGGAGTCTGTTTTCCTCAACACGCCGTTGGACCGTCGCCCGCGGCATACTTTTGTGCGTTTCCGGCTGCCAGCACATCCGCTTTATTGTGCGAACTTCTGTTTGTGGTTACGGTTTTCATTTTCGCAAAAAAATCAGAAAAAAAAACAAAAACGTAATAGAAACGAACTTCATTTGTGAAAATAAAACAAGTTTTTCTGTTGTTTTTCGAGGTTTCTGCGCTTTAAGTCTTCGCCTGAAATATTATATTATTGTTTTGATTAGTAACGCAGTGACCATAAAATATACAAAAAGGAAAAGTACAAAAGAAAACACAATTCCGTACATGGCCGAGGCCGGCGACTGTTTTAGTTACAGTTCATTAGACAATCAATTTCAGTTGATTGCGTATATGTCATGTTGTGCCAGAAATCGCGATACGCCAAGACTCATAACTTTAACAAGGAGTTTAAACCGTCACTGAAGCACAACATTTTCGAAGATGCTTAAGTTGAGTTGAGTAACTTTCAAGCAAGATTCAATAATGCGTAAAATACATGAGCAGCCAATATTCATACAAGCAAAGTTGAGTGAGTTGAGGAAGCATGCTAAAAGCTCAAGTAAGTACAAACGACTCTCGGAAGAATACATGAGTTACAGCATAAGAAATGTTCATGTATTTTGCATAAGTCATAACTTCACATTTTGTTTCACAAGCAGTTTTGTATTAAATTGAGTTTGGTGAGACTGAAAGTAGCCGAAGAATGTTTGCGTTCGACAATGAGACAAGAATTTTGCAAAAATAAATCCGTAATTGAAACTATAAAATGATTTGCATATTTTATACACTGCTTTGAAGGTGTTGCTATGAGCATTCTTCAAATAATTTGCATTTATTGACTTTCATTCTATTTAAAAATAAAAGATTAAAAATAAGAACATTTGCGATAAGGCGTGCACTAAAAAATCATACCTAAGCGCAAATGTTATTTTATTTTATGTGCCGCGGTGTTGCATGAAAATCGCTTTAAAGTAAAAATGTCATTTGATTCACGCCACAACAGCAAATGTTATTAAAGCGCTCAAACTTTACGCCATTTGTCTGGATTTTCGTTTGAATGAGTGATTTTATATTAAAACATATAATTTTCCAGGGCTGTGCATTGATTGATTGCGGCCTTAAGGTCTCCATTTTTCTTGCTTTTTTTACGTTTTGCAAAGAAATTATTTAAACAAGCAAGAAGAAGATAAATTAAATTATATGCGCAACACAAAAAATATTTACCATAATAAGCAAACAAACAAACAAACAAGCAATTCACACACGCACGCACGCAAACTTTGCATGTTTGTTTACTTGGCCTCGAGCGACGAAACATTTTGCATATTAACAAAATAAAAACCCAAAATACAAAGACAGAATGAATGCTCTTCAATGACGACGTATGCGTAATGCCAAAAAAAAAAGAGGAAAAAATCAACACATGCTTTTAACCGTTTCCACACAAGCGCCGAAAAGTATGCTTTAAAAATGTTTTACTTAAGCAGCATGTCAGGCAATAAACCCCAAAATATATGAGAACAAAAAAAAGTACAAAAGAGTAGCAAAGCAACGGCGACGGCAATGGCAAACAAACAGCAGCACAAAAAGCTAGAAGCTCGTTAAATTGCGCCAAAGGGTGCAAACATACTTTCCGGAGCGTCGTGGAGCGCAGCAAAGGAGCGACACGAGCGTAGGCGATATGTGTCGCACATTTGAGTTGACTTATGACCAAAAGTTAAGTTGACAACATGTTCAAAATTTTTAAAAAATTATATACTTTTTTTGGCGTGGAAAGAAAACATGAGTTGGTGGCGCGACAATGTGCCTGAGACGTGAAGTGGTTGCGAGCTTTGAAAAGTAGTCTAAAGGCATTTCTTTTTATTAAATATAATTTAGCTTTTGAGGTGTCATCGTCAGCCTTGGGGGAATTTAAGGCAAAAGCAAAAACGCCAAGGCACATAAATAAGCCGAATATTTTTGCAAAACAAAGAACAAATGAAAAGAAAAACAAAAAACAAAAAACAAAAAAGAGAAGCAAATATCCAACAGCTTGTCCGAAATCTCGTCGTGCATACATTTTACTTCTAATCTTGACTTAGGCGGCGACGCGTGATGCCACATAAACCTGCACCAACAGCTGAATTAGTGTCACATAAAACAGCAGACACACACACACACACACACAAACAGTAGCGAAGGAGGCACACGAACGACATTGGCATAAAGTTGGCCTGCGGCATTCGTGGCTATGCGAGTGTGGCTCAAAGCCGAAGCCAAAGCATTGCAAACACGAAATTTTTTGCAGACACCACTCGAGCATTGTGCCATGGCAAGTGCCATAAATTAAAATCTATGCGCGATTTACCCCAAAGCGGCGAGACACAACAGTGCGCGAGCGGCATGGCCGGATTGGCCATTGAGCCGGAAACGAAAACGAAAACAAGCAGAGACGCGCGTTCGAGCGGAAACGAAAGCCGTTCTTCGTTGTACTCGTCGTCCTCGACAACCAAACACAACAACAACAACGACAATAAAGGCGAACACTTAAAAGGTCGGCGTGCCAAGTATGGCAGCACAAATCGATTTGGGCCGACGAATGCGCCTGATCGAACATGCGCCTTAAGTGCACGGCCTTAAACTTAAATTATTATTAAGCATGGCGCATTTTACCAAAAGGCGCAAGCGATATTTCATCGGATTATAAGCAGCACATTGACTGGCAGCCAAAGAGTTGTGCACATCTGAGGCATCTTCAAAGCGTCTATGCGAATTTCGCAGTGTTGGCACAAGACAAAGAAATGTGCTTTGAGTTTCGGTTGCGTTTGTTTCCCTAACAAATGAGAGTCGTTTAAAAAGTATTAAATTTCGTGTTGACTGCTATGGTTACATAAATTAATGTCTATGTGTGGCATACGTTTGCATAGAGTCATTTGCAATCAGTCGCCGCCAATTTCAACATATCTATTATTAAAATCTTTCACGCTCGCACGCAAAATGAGCACCACACAAGCGCTTATGAATTGCTTTGGGCCAAGCGAGCGAGAAACAGTATCATTAAAATAAACAAGACAGGACAACAAAAGGCACGTGTTTGCCGTGTAAGCAATGAGGAAAACTACAAGCGGAAAAGCGACCGGATGTCTAAACTAACCCGACTCGCTTTCAAAAAAGCATAAGCAAAGGCAAATAAAAAAGAGAAAAAGAAACAGAAAAGCACAACTGTCAACACTGACGCATAAATCATTCATGCTGCCGTAAGAAACAAATCCTCGTACGAATGCGTGTAGTTATCTGTTCGGTTTGTTTCTCTTTATGCATGTGTGTGCGTGTGTGTGTGTGTGTGTGTGTGTGTGTGTGTGCATGCGTGCGTATTTGTGTAAGCTTATGGGCATGAAAAGCGCTGCCGAAGCTTTTGAACGAATTTAATTGACAGTAGAAAGTCATAAATTACGCATAAGCAATGAGATGAAAAGGAGCAATGTCGGTGAAAACAGGAGCAACGAACGGACACAAAAGTCAGACATAATTTTTGAAGTTGTTATACTTAATTCTGCATAAGTGTGAGTGCGTGTGCGTGTGTGTGTATGTGAATGACTTCTATGCTGAAGGCGTCAAAAACAGTTTGTGACAAACAGACAAAACAAGTTGACAAAAGCCTCGACAAGCAAACAAAAATAAGAGAAGGTAAAAGAACACAAGTCGGTCATGGGACTCGTTTCGACTTGAGCACGTGTACGCAAAAAGGAAAAGGCAACGAAATGTTTTTGGCAATACGGTCAAAAAGTGGAAGTAGGAACGCGTGTGTCGGTTCCGGCAGCAAAAATGATGTTCAAATAAGAGCCTGTGAATGGCAAAAGATGCTTATTTGGTTTGCTAATAAATTAGTGATATATTTTGAACGGGGGAAATCTCGACGGAAAGCTAAGCTAAGCTAAGCGAGTCTCAGAGCAGCAAAGAACTTAACAGCATCAACAAACCGAAGTAAACAGTTGAAAAACAACGCCAACAAACGTGATAAATACGCAAACACGCACAAACACTTAAGTGACACACACACACACACACACATGAGCAAAGAAATTTATAACATTTACGGCGACTACAAGAGAAACACATTAAAACCATTTAATGCCATGCAAGATTCTCTTATTGGCATAAAAAATAAAAGCAACAAAAACAAAAATGAACGCAGACGAGCAGCAAAACAGCAAAACTGAAAGAGGAGCGATTTTGACAAAGCGTTGCGCGTGCAAATCCTTTTGTCCTCTGGCGTCAGGCAGCCTTCATAAATAACCAAAAGCAAAGAGAACAGCATTCAAGCTAAGACGGTCGGTCCACTTTGACTACATTCATATTCATTCGTTTGCCATACATAAACTTTTATCTGAGGTTCTTTGCATGCGTGCGGGCGTGCGTGCCTGCGTGAGTGGCTGCTTTGTCTTTGCCTTTGCCTTTGCCTCACGGCTGACAGTCAGCGAGCGCTGCAATAATTTGTCATACTCACTGGTAAGGCGTAGCTGCCACGCCTACCGTATGCCGCAAAGCAACTGCAAAAAGCTAACGGGCACATGACGAAAGGAGTTGAGTGGCTTGGCCAGCCAGCCGGCGGCGCTTACTGCCTTAAGTGACACTTGAAATAAGGAAAAAAAAAACACACACAAACGACGCCAGAAAGGAACGACGACGACAACGGCCTCGGCGTCTGTTTTGCGAACCCATGTCATGCCGAATATGCTTAAGTTCACAGCTAGACATTATTTTTCATTTCAAATGTGACAAAGTATAAAAATAGAAGGTTAAAAATTACGCGACGTTTGTACACAGAACCAACGGAATGTCGCAGATTTAATACTTGAAATGTTAAGTCTTTGCAAATTACTAAGCGAACGCTCTCTAAGGCAAAAGGCCAACAAAACCCAGAAGCGTAATGTTGAATGGTGAATTGTAGGATTGCATTGCTTTGGCAAAGGCACGGAAGTCAACATCAATGAACGAACGCTCAATTAAAAGTGCGCAAAGACGCGTTGACAGCGCGTTGCATACGCAGTAGCAGCGATGTCAGTTGGAGCTGTCAGCACTTTACAAGTGTTACCAGGACCAATTCAGCGCCGTCAACATGTCAATTAACTTATTTGGCGTGTGAAAGAAACCGCAACACTGACATGAGCAGCTGTGCACTCAGCCTGCAATTGAAAACACACCCCACTCACGCACGCACGCACTCAACACACACACACACACACACACACGCGCCCGCATACACATGCAGCACATTGAAATAAACATACATGCATGAACGCATTTCCGTTTCCGGCTGTTTAAGTGCAGGCACATAAGCGCCGCACATGTACAGAGCCAAAAATAGCTACAAAAACGGCATGGCTGCGAGCGTTGCCGACTGCCTGAGCAAGGAGTGAAAGCAGCATGTGTTGTGCGCGCACTAAAAGTACATTTAAGCTTACAGACGCACACACATGCATTCACTTATATACTTGCAAACATATTTGTCGACGAACGAGCGAAGGACTCATAAATTATTTAAGAATTCACAGTGCTGTCGTTTCATGGCCACTTGTTGTCCGAACGCTTCCCACTTGGCTGGCATATGCTTTTGATGCTTTTCAGGTGCAGTCTGCCGTAAGAAAGCCAAATTGCGATATCCGCTTGGAAAACGGCATAAAGTCTGCTTATTAAAATATTAATTGAATTTTCACAGAGAAGCTGATGTTGATATTGAAGCTGAAGCTGAAGCTGCACTGAAGCGATGTCAAAATAAAGCAAACCAAAAAAAAAAATAAACTAAAGTCGAACAATGCAGATTACATTGGCATGCTCAACGACATGACGTCAAAATATTCGATAGAAAGAAAACTGATTTTTCAAACAAAAAAAAAAGTGGAAAGTAAGAAAGAATGCATAAAAATGGTTAATAAAATTAACGGAACCAAACACGCAACGGAACAAATTGAAAGCCATTGACTGGCTGACAGACGACTGAACGTTCGAACGGACAGGCAGACAGACGGACGGACGCATGAATGAATGAGCGTACGAAAGCAATAATATAAGAATGAAAGCACGGAAGGAAGGAAGCATAAATAAAGAAGGCATGGCTGTATGAGCCAACGGTCGAAAGAGGCGGCTGGAGAGCATGTTACGACACATAAGCATGCCGCACTTTTATAACCGTCATAATTACAACAGTAATGAATATGGCGACGCCGACATACACGTACAATGAAGCCACAGACGCCAAGGACAAGGACAAGTCAAGCAGGAATATTAAACAAGGGGAAGCGGTCAAGGTAAGCAGCCGAGCACGCACAACACCTGCGCACAGGCCAAAAAGGAACAGACTCAGGCGAAAGTTGATGTTAATGTTGATGTTGCGAAAAGGCGTTGCGTATTTTAATGAGCACACAAAAACACAACACAAAGCGCAATAAAAAGAAAAAAACCAACAACAAAGCAAGCGAAAAAAAAGAGACGCAAACAAAACCGAAAAGAAGCATGCGTTTGGGGTGAAGATGTGGAAGACAATGAGGTACACAAGCATAACAAAAGCTCGTAAAAAGTCTATAAAGTTATTGTTCCATTCAGTTCAGCTTTTTTGCTCTTATTATCTCCTTGCAACGCTGCCTTTTATTGTTTCTTTTCTTTCTCCCTTTATTTTTTTTTTTATTGTTTGTGTTTCTATTTCTATACTGGTATTTTCCATAGCTAAAAATAAACGTTTGCCGGTCGCTGGTTGCCCGCCGCTGTGCGAGTATCGACAGACACACAAGTGCGCTATCTTCATCATCGACAGCACGTCCGCCGACAGTTGTCCGAGTCGAAGTCCGAGTCGGCCTTGTGTAATCCAACGAATTGTGTTGAGCCATTCATTGTTTTATGAACCATAAACATTAACAATTATGCATGGAATTAGCCTAGAGAAGCGGCGCTAGCAAATATTTTTATAACTTGGCTTAATTAGAAAAATACATTACCGCGCCTCCTCATCAGTGTTTCTCTGATTGCTCTGATTGCCACTGTGGCACATAGAGACTCTTATTACGGTTGAGTAAGTGCATGTGTTATGGATTTATTAAGCCGTAAAAAAACAATCTGTCTCTTCTATGAGTCAATTATGAATCGGTGATAATTGAGTGCCGCACTAGGCACACGTCATTTACGAGCTCATTGAGTCGTGTCGCGCCAAGCCATAAAATCGGTTTTCTATTTATCATGTCCTACAAAAATAATCTTTGTTACTTTTCGGCCTGACTTGACTCAAGGAATTTATATAAATACTCTGAGATTGAAGTAAATAAGTTCGTATTTATGTAAATATATTCATTCAACAAATAAAGAGTACCAAAGTTAATGCCTTTTTTTGTGTTTCAGTAACGAATTTGCAGCACTTTAGAAGAGATTTTCCTGCTCATAACCACAAAAGTGCTTTTCAAATTTTCTGCAATCAAACGTGCTAATAACATAATATATCAAGCGGTCGCACAAGCCGAGCAGCGAGTAAAGCAAACAAGACGTTGGAAAGGCGTAAGTGTGTGCGTTTCGTTGCTGCCTCAGAGATCGCCACGTGATGCACATTAATATAGATTTAACAGTGTGTAAGCGTAAAATTGGGCCTGGCCTACACTGCAACATGCACTGAACCATCAACATAAAATAAAAATTCGAGTACTTGACTAAAATTGACGCACATTTATCATGCGCTATGGACTGTTGCGCCTGTCGGATAGGCTATGCTTTTTTATTTCAACTTTAACGTCGCACATTTATTTTAACTTGTGTGTGTCTGTATTTCTTGCTTTTTTTGGCCTTTTCAAATGTGTATCGACGTCAACGCACAGTTATGTAATTTAGCGGAAATGCTGTATTATAAATCGTCAGCTTAAAATGTACAAAGCATAAGCGAGCAAAAAAAGCAGGAAGAACGAAATGAAATTGACGAGCAAAATCGCATTAAAAAGAAGCCGCAACACAGCAACAACATTAGCAAAGAGACTAGCGTGAATAAGTTTATCGCGCGGTGCTGCATGCTGCGGGTGCGCTGTGCCATTAATGCTCAAACTTACAAGCACATTAATCACACAGCGTCGACAAGCACGCTCGGCAGCCGTATGAATGGCATGCAGTAACATTGAATAAAGATGACGGAGGCGGTCTTGGTCAGCGATAGAAACTGATCGCCTTCAGGTCCGCTGCAAAAGGCGCGCGCTCACAGTCGTTAATAAAAGCAGCAACTAAAACTAAAAAAAAATGAGAAAAAACGAACGGGAAAAACAAAAGAAAACAAAACAAAACAAAAGCAAAGAAAACAAAAGAAAACATGCGAATAAGAAAAAATAGAAAAACACAAAGCAGCCGCAAATTTGTTAAGAGCCCGAACAGCAAATGCTTTTATTTTTGACCACTTCCGCTTGTGCTCAATTATGCCGCTTCCTTGCACTGCACTGCGCTTCGGTACGCCATTTCAGTCGCTTTCTTCATTTCTTTACTGTCATTTTCTACTTAATGTTTTTCCTTTTCTCATTTCTGGCTGCTCATTTCTTGCCACTCATCTTACCTCAGCACGTCTGGACTCGTATCTTTCACGAGGCTGGCAAAGTTCATTTGATGCTTTTTAAATGTAATTTTATGTCATTTCATTTCGTTTCGTTTCGTTTCATTATTATCGACACAGAACATGATTTTCTTGTATGGCGTTAAAAGAGCGTTAATCATTTTGGGATTTCTTTCAGGCAGTCAGTCATGCATCCTGCCCTCTCCGTGTCCACCCATCAGCTCACAACTCTCTTGTGTGCGATTTTCATTGCTTTCATAGAAAAAGTTTCACGCTTTTGTTCGCATTTTTGCCTTGTTTGTTTTTTTATTTATTTTCTTATTTGTTGTTCGCTTGTTTTCGCCTTTGGAGTCAATCACAAGTTCGGCCGAAAAAAAGCGCAAATCCATTTAGAAAATTCCAAAACTGTGCAACATGGCGTGAAAAGCATGCAGACGCAAAATGAAAATAAAAAAATATATAAAAAAAAACCCAAAATAAAAAGTCCTTTTAATGAATTTTATTCTTGTACAAATTTCCACACTTAATTCAATCTTTGAATGGTCTTTTCATGCCCTCTCGTCATCGCTCTCTGCGTTCTGTCGCCTATAACGAACTTTCGGCAAACTGCGACCTGCTTCGGGTCTGCCGATCCCACTCCGCTTTCTGTTTCAAGCGCTTTGCTTTCTTCTTATTTGCCATAAGCTGTTGCAGCGACAACAAAACAAAGAATATACAAATTATTGCAGCTATAAAGCAACTTATCCCGTTGTTCATATAACGTTCATCGGCACTTTTCTTAAAGTCTTTAAGTGACGTAAGCGATGGATTCGGTATGTCAGCAATAAGTATTGGCGTCTTCAGAAAATAGAACACGCCCAGGAGGCACATCTGAATGATGCCCCAGCCTGACATTACCATACAGAAGACCGAACACGCCGTATTGCAGATAGGCATCGATGTACGCCTTTGAACTCAAATAACGCTCACGTCTTGTTTGTTTTTGAATTATGTGTTTTGTCTGACGGGTAACATTTGGAAAATATAAATTGAATACAAATTATAAAGCCTCCTACGTCATGTGTTTACTAAACAGTTGCAAGCACACATTTTCATTCGAATATTCGAAAGTTCAGAACAAGTTCAATATTATTGCCACCACTGTACAGCAGTCTGTCATGCTAAAATGGCTCATTTGTGAAATTACGCTGACCGCGTGGCGGTTGAATGATGCTTACTTAGTTTCATAACGTACCACAAAATGGCAGAATGAAGCTTTTTATTTATTTTACAAATAAAAATAATTATTAAAATTTTCACATTTCCCTTTTGAATCTATCTAACTTCTCCTCCTGTTTAGTACGTATAATATCCAACTCCGCTTGAATTCTCAAACGTTCTGCCTTCTTCTTGTTATGCTTAAACTGTTGCAATGATAGCACAATGAAGCATAGAAAAATTAAAGCAGATAGAAAGCAACACATTCCGTTTTTCACATAAAGTTCGTCCGCACTTTTACGGAACTCTTCAAGTGATTCAAGCGATGGCTCGGGTATGTCCTCAATGAGTATCGGCGACTTCAACAGGAAGAACACGCCCATTAGAGCCATCTGTATGATGCCCCAACACGAGACAAGTAAGCAGAAAATGGAGCAATGTTTGTTGCACAGCGGCATCTTCATCACTGTGCACGAAGACTGGAATTGAACCCTTTTTCGTTGTTGTACGTTTTGTCTGAACTTGAATTTACTTTTGACAACAAATGCTTATAGCAATACTTAAAATAAAACGCTTTTAAAATTAATATTACTTAAATTCACTACCTTAAAAACAGAAAAATTGCATGACTCTTCAACAAAGCACAATTTAAAAAACGATTGACTTAACCAAATAACTTATGAATTTAATTAATAAAATAATAAAAAATAAAATGACTTTTCCAAAGAACTCATGACATTTCCAACAAATGTACAACTTAAATAAAAAAAGCATACAACGTTTCGAAAAGAGGGAATTTTATAGTTTTATTTGACTGATTTGGTGTCTTCACATATTAGTAAATTCTTTAGCAGAAATGTTGAAGTGCCTTAAAAAAATGTAAGTTCCATCATTGCAATTTAGTTGTGTGGCATTATGCAACAATGAACCGGAAGATAAAAAATTCTATTTGAAGTACTTTAAAGACTTCTATCTATACGCTCACAAACGCATGTGTAGGTATGTGTAGAAAGTCGAGGGTAAGTCTGATAGTTGCAGACAATCAGAGACAGTTTGTTAAATTCTTATTTGTTTTTACATGCAAATCCTAAAGAAAACAAAAACAAAAGAAAATTGGAACACGATAGAAGAAGAATGGAAGAGTGCAAAAAGAAAAATATGTGACAGCTGCTAGAATGTTTGCAGCGAATGTGACTTAGACTCACTGCAGGCAGGCACGCCTGACACTCACACACACACACACACACACACTTGCATACGAATATGGGTCTGACTTCCTTTGTTGCATTGTGCGGAAAATGGCACGCCTGGCGTTGCCTTTGTAGCTAAAGCACATTTACGCATGGTTTGCGTTTGGCTTTGCATCGTTACTGGGTTAGTCATTCGTTGCTGAATGCAGCCAACTTTCTTCTACACATACGCCCACATACACAAACATACGCACTTATAAAAGAGAATACTCTCAAGTTGTGAAGTTAAAGTAGTGCGGCCAGCTTAAGGTCGTGTTATCTGTGTAAGCATTATAGTGTGATGTGTCTGAGTGTAACTCCATTATCAACGAATGATCCCGTCAAAATATACCATCTTGAGAATTTCTCAAGCCCTAAAAGTTGCTGGCCATGTATTGTTATTTGTCTGCTATAAAGTACAGAGGCCTCAGAGCGAACTCCAAGGCACAACTGCACTAATTTAAGTCTTCGCACCGCAGCTGCAACATGCGCTGCTGCTGGTGACCCATCAACAAGCTCATTACACGCCACACTCAACCACACAAAACAACGCTTGACCGCACTTTAATGGCTTGATGCCTTTCAATGCAGCACACGAGGTGTATGCGCATTCTTCCTTATTTCATTTTACTCTTGTTCTCTTAGCTTTCAAACGAACTGTTTGCGACAACTTGGCGCGACTATTTCAAGGTCCTGATATTTATACAGAATAGTTTTATTATTGTAAGTAGTAACGACTTTTTGTTCACGCTGCGCTGTTCAAAATAGACAAAGGAATGAGTGAAAAATTTTCACTGCTGTTCATTTAGCAAACATTTATATTTTGAAAAGCCTCAGCTGCGCACACAGACAGACACACACAAAGTGCTGCTGCTGCCAAACTTTGTCACGTGCGCATTGAAGTTGCTGAAGTTGTGGCAAACGTGTGGGTTTGTTTGATTGTGGATGTGTGCGTTTGCATTTGCGTGGGTGTGTGTGTGTTCGTGTTCGACGTGCACATCTGTTGAGGCACACAGTCAACAAAGCCAACAATGTCAACAACTAAAAACGCGCACAGAAAATATGTAAAAATAAACAACGCAAATGTTGGCATTTTAAAAGTGTTTTTTTAAATTTCCCTTTGTGCAGTTTAGTCCTTAATGCGAGCACAAAAATCATCATATACACCGTACAAATATGATTTAAAGCTTTAACGATTAAGTTTTATAGACAATTCAATAAGCCTTTACATTGTTGTCGATATATTTTGAATAATAGCGCAAAAATACAATTAGAAGGTCACTGAAGAGAGCCTTGAATTTGATGTGTATAAAGCAAGGCGAGCAAGAATATTAAATACTATTAAGCGTTGGAAAAGCTTAAGCAAAGTTAAACAAGAAAAACGAAACTACCAAAAAGAAGTTTGGTAAACAAAAACTTATAAATGGCTAACTTCTGCTGTCGAAGCTGCTCGACACCGAAGTGAAGGCAAAAGCAAAAGCAAAGAAAACAACAAAACCAACAGAAACAAAAGTTCTAAGAGAAAATCATAAAACAAACTTTGAACACACCTCAATTTGGACTTGAAATGGCTTTCACTTTGGCACGGCATGGCTCCCAGAGGTGCCATAAAAAAAGGTAAATCGAAGTATGAAATATAACGGAGAGCATAAAAATGCTGTAACTCACACCGGCCGTAAAGCTAATGCCGTAAAATAATGCGCTTAAAATCAATAAAAAACTTACCAAATTGTTATTAATTGAGCTTTAAACTTATTGTTTTCCTTTTTTGTTTTTTTTTTTGTTCTTTGTTATCGGTGATTTTGATATCATTTAAAAAACGTTTTAAAAACATTACAAATGAGTTTGGATTATTATAATGAAGAACTTATAATCGGTGCGCTTAAATTTATAGAGCGGCACACACACACATACCGACACACACACAGACATAACGCCCACATTTGACACTCACTTAACCACATGAAAAACAAAGTCGTTCGGTTTGCAGTTGAAAAGATTTTTGAAAAACAACACCTAATTTCATATTTACGTGTCGGGAATTTTTGATGGTCAAGGCCTTCAAACCCAAGCCGAAACTGAGTCTGCTATTTTTAGTGATGGGCGTGTGCGAGCGCAAATTAAAAATCCGCCCACAGAGCAAAGTGAAGTGAGGTGAAGCAAAGCGGTTTTTGGCGTGAGCTTTTCTACTTAGTTTTCTTTATCTTCTTCCACTGCCACTTCCACTTCCTCTTCATTTCCTTTCATTTCGGTAGGCCAATCTTAATCAAGTTACGGCTTTGACCCTTAACTGGCTTTGTTGTAGGCTTGACATTTAGTTAGTTTACCGTTATTTCATTTGGTTCTCATTTAATACCTTTGGCAAAGAAAACAAATCTTTGCGGTACCTTTTCAACCTGTTGCCTGCGGCGAAATTCCATCCAATTGTGCATCTTTGTTTGAGTTACGAATTAAGCGGAAAATCCTTTTGATTACTTTGGGCATTTATAAACTAATTTCTTTTTTGTTTGCGCATACGTACGATTATAATCATGCGAACAATGAACAATAGCACACACACACACACAGACACACACAAGAACACACAGACACACACACAAACAGACAAACACAGAAACAAAAAATTCGACATACACATTTATTACTCAATGTGTTTCGCTTGAAGAGAACAAGAATATAAACGTTTATTTGGACATTTTTTTAATCTTCTTGTGCGTTTTCCGGCTCTTCAATTTCTGGCCGCTTTTCACAAGCAAAGTAATGATCCTTGCCGCAACTAAAGCCGGACCAACCGATCTTATTAGCGCGTATGCAATTACCTTTTCCTGGACTGTGACCGTTTAGCCAGTTTGTGAAGGTCATGGGCTGGCCATTTGATATCCAACTACCAGCATCGGTCTTAAAGACGCCACCAATCCAAATGCGTGTTTTTCCATAAGACTTCGCTATAATAAAAGTTAATTGCATCTATTGGCTTTAACACGCCTCTATTATTTTTATGGAAAGAGTCAACGGCACTTCAACTCAAACATTAATAAGAACATATGTTTATAATCGTACCATTATTGTCTAAAAAGCTGATAAACTCCGCGAACTCTTCGGCATTGTCAAATCTCACGAAATCCAAGAGATTAGCTTTACAGATCGCTCTGGCATTGACCCAAGGCACCTAGCGTTAGCAAGCATTAATATTGCGCACAAAAGAGTGTAAACGACGCGAACTTACACGTTCGAGGCTGAGAAAATAACGTTCGTTGACAACAGCGAACACTTTTTCCTTCGGTGGTATTATCTTATAAGAGAAGCAAAATGCAAATTGCGCTATCAAAATATTGACAAAAGTGACGCCGCCAATGTGTGCCATGTTTGAGCGAAAGCGTTCAACTGAAAATACTCATTACAACATCATTGTCGACACCATAGCCGTGGCAAATCAGCTTAGTAGCGTTGCGAATACTTTCAAAAACATTGCCTGCCAGTCATTCCAGCTGCTCTCTTGGCTCTTGTGAGGCTGAAAGTGCTTATGCCTCTCAATCAATGGTAGTCAATAAATCATGTAAACTATTTAGCGGAAGAGGCGGCGACGATGATGATGACGGTGACGGCGATGGTGATGGCGATGCCAGGCAACGTGTCAATCACTCAGGCATACAACTTTCAACTGAATTGAAGCGAATCGGTCATGACTCATGAGCAATCAATTCTCGTTTTACAACTTTGCACATTAAGTCACCGAAAATTGTTGGTGAAATTTATTAATTTTTGCCATGGTTTCCTTTCTTTCTTTTTTCTTTCTTTTTTGTTTTATTGCAGTCAATTTAATGTTGCTCAACTGTGTGTGTGCCAAAAAGTATCGATAATCAATCAAAGGTGATGCCGACACACACACACACACATACACACAAAGCAATCGACTGAGTGTTTTTGAAGAAGGTGCAAAGTGCTGCAGGCGGTGCGAGTAAGCATCAGTGGGCATCAGCAGCCAACAACAGCAATTGCTGCCAGTGATGAAAAATGTTGCCAACTATGCATGTATCCTTGCTTCCTACCCTTTTGTCAGGTGACAGCCTAATGCGCAGTGGGCGTACCTGAAAACGAGCACGAATTACAGCAACAACTGACCTTTTGCACTTGGTTACTTTGTTGCGGCTTGAACGCCAACATTTGCTGGGCTTCAAAGTATTCACGTTCCGTTCAGTCACAACGTAGACCTAACAGTTTTTACAATGCTCTACCTCTCTCGCTCACACACACTGCTCTTAAATAACTTTGCTCTGTTGGAATAGAGGAGCGGGTGCTCGAAGCAGGTGCGGGCAGCTGCGATAAATGCAGCAAGTTAAAGTTCAGCATTCATTAAAGCTTGTTACAAGGCATTTTATACACACCCATGCACACACCCATAGACACAGACAGAGACAGACACAACGTTGTAGGCAAGTGAAGAAGTTTTCAAAGTGCTACAAGGACTTTTCCTTTCCCATTGTGCATTCTCACATTTGTCTTTTAATTTTTATTGCTTTGCTTTTCACATTTCGCCCGCCAATCGAGCACGCTCGTGGCTCACAGCGCCTTACCAATCTTATGCAATTTCTTGCCCATCTGTACAGCTTCTTCTTGCCCGCGTTATTCTTGTACAATTCGCTTACACAATTTTGCCAGCTAACTTGTTAGTTTTCTGCCTCTTCACTTGGTTCTGCTACCTGTTTTCACTTGCACCAACTTTGTGAAATTCGCATTAAGTTTTACTATGCAAAACTATCAACTAACTGCAAAGCGTTGACCGACGCTCCGTTCAGCACTCGAACGCCAACATTGAACATTCGTTGGTCGCCGTTGCATCCTCCACAGCCACCCGCAGCCATCAAGCCGCCAAACTTGCCATAAAAACAGAAAAAAAAAAATATAAAAACAGAGAAAAGCGTTGAGAGCGTTTAAGTGCTGACGCTGAACGAAAACCGAAAAACTTTCGCCGCCTTTTTACGGTTTTCGAAAAAGAAGAGTGAAAAAAAACAACAAACAAATAAAAAACAACAGTTTTTTGTGCATTTTTGCCAGACAGAAGCTTTTGTTATTAAGTGTTTTTAGGCTTGAAAAATTGATTTAGCTGAAAAGTTTTTGTGTTTCTACCAAATTTTTATCTCAAGCGAAAGTGGTTAAGGCAGAAGTTGCTCCTCAAGTGCGGAAGCGAATGCTTGTGCGTAACAAAAGTGCGACTTAAAAGTGTTTATTGTTGATTATTTCGAGTGCTTGAACAAATTTACAAAATATTTGCTTTTGTGTTTTTACGTCCCTTTTTCGCAAACACATTTGATAGATGGTCGTTGGCATTCTGTTGCGTTTTAAATTGACCAAAGATGCTCAAAGCGAGCTGAGCGCACTCGAAACTCAGCTATTTTTAAGCCGTCTTAGTATTATCTTTTTGATTGGCCAATCGATGAAACAAAATAATTTCAAGTGTGCCAATAAGTTGATAGTCTTAGCACTTGTTAGATACATGCTTGAGCATGTTCAAATATGGGAGATGCAAATTTACTTGCTCCTAACCGCCTACTCGTCAAAACTATTCGAAGCGATCAACTCAGTTTATATACTCATTAATAGCCAATGGCCAAAAATAAAAGAAAACACTTAATTTGCGCACACAAGTTGAAATATGTGTAGCATACTTTTAGTTGCAAATTCGAAATTTCGAAATAAGCGGATGAAGCATTACGCGACTAATAGAATGCATTGGGAAAATGCGCAAGCAGACAAACAAAAACAACCAAGAGCGTTTTGTATTATTGCGAACTGAAGTGCAGCAAATAATCAACCCGATTAACATGCAACAACATAGCAACAACAACAACAACAACAACAGCGGCATTAGCAGCATCAGCAACTGAGTATCGGCAATTTGCAGGAATGACCAAAGGCAAAGTAGCTGCCGCAGCCACGTTCGCAACAATGAGGCCATTGGCATAATGCAATTGTTGCAGCAATGCGAGCGCATAAATGCAACTGCTGTCGGTGTACCGAAACTAAAACCGAAGCACAAAACAACATGATAATAATTCCGCATGAACGAAACTCTTCATTTGTCGTTGTTATACTTTGTTGACGTCAGTCCGACGTTGTTGTTGCTGTTATTGTTGTCGACGTCGTCGTCGTCGTCGTCGGCAACGTTGCAGTCGTAGGGCTTTGTTGGCTGCCGCTACCGCGTTGGGGCAACTGACAGCAGCCGCAATTTATTATTATCATTTTGAATAATTCATAAAATATGCACGCCAGAATGAGAGCACAGTGCACGAAATTCACTCAATGCGATGCGATTACGGTACTTATGTCGCCCCCCAAGCCCTTCGGCGGACTATGCCAGCCCAATTCATTTGCCAGGTGTGCAATAAGCTCGTTACATTACTAATACGCCATGGCAACCAAGACGCTTTTAGACAAGGGGCATGCCGCACGCCTCACGCCGCATGCCACATGCCACATGCGACAAGTTACAAATGTTGCTGATGTTGTTGTTGCTGTTGCTGTTGCTGTTGTTGTTTTTGTCTTTGTTGTTTGCTGTTTATGCCAAAGGCGAACGACGCAGCCAAGGCAGCGGATCTGAATTCTATCTGTAACTAGTTTGGCAAGCAAGCAAAACCAAACCAAACGAAACGAAAAATGCAAAAAGCAAACGAAAAAAATGGCAAAATGGTTAGTTTTTTGTTTCCTTTTTCAGTTGTTGTTTGGCTGCATGACAAGTTGAGCTACTCTGGGGACCAATGCTAAATGCGTTGTCGATGCTTTTGTTGTCGTTGTTGTTCTTGTTGTTGTTGTTGCTGTTGCTGTTTTTGATTCTCAAACAAAACACTTAAAGCAATACACAAAAAATAAGGATAACGTAAAGGAATATGTAACAAAATTTCGTGTATGTTGCTGCAGTAGTAGTCTGGGTGAAGGTGAGGGGTGATGGGAGACGGCGCAAATGCAACGTTTTTCATTTGGTTGGAATTATGATGAAGAAGCTTTTAAAATGCTTCGACATGTAAGCCATCAGAGTAGTTGTGCCGAAAGGATTTCGTTTGTCCTTTATGCTTGCTGCTCTTATTTATGTGTTGTTATTATTGTGTTACAACGCATTGTTGTTGTTGTTGGTGTTGGTGTTGTTGTTTATTTGCCTGCTAGCCCACCTCACAAGACCCAAGCGCAAAATGGTTACCGCAACACAAGAATGCTCCGAAATCTAATTTAGTGCTTAGCTCAAAAATCTAAGTTGCACGTTTGAGGCAAAGGCAAAAGCAAAGGCAAAGGCAAAGTAAGGCATAGCACAACATGGCACAGCAGAGCAAAGCAAGTCCAGCCAAGCCGAAATGAGTCGAAGTAAAGCCGCTGTCTAACTACAACTTTGCAAAGGGTTTAACTCTTCTGCACATGTGCGTCAATCTACACTGTGTGTGTGTTTGTGTGTGTGTTTGGTTATTTGTGTTTCTGTGCTTCTCTGCATTGCGGCCATTTTAGATGAGTTGTGTTGCTGGCATTGCCGCTATTCCGGCAAGCAGCTAAGCCAACTAAGCACTCTCGAGCAGGTCAGGTATTCACTCCACACACACACACACAAACACACACAGCCACACTTATTTGCTTATAGTTTGTCTTTCGTTTCTCGGTTATTGGTATATGGCACCCATGTGACTGTCGGCATTTGCCATAAACATTAATTTCAAATTTGAATTTGAATTTTAAAATCAGTTCCACTTTATGGCCAAACATCAGAAGCTTTGGCTTAATTTCGTTACGTACTCTGCAAGAGCGACTTAAAATTCGTTCATTGAATTATATTTAATATTTGATTTCAAGTCTGATTGTTTGCTCAACTTGGCTGCCATGAAATCTGTCACAACTTGCCAAGTGCTTTGAGATTTAGGTCAAAACCGTACCTTAATGTCAAGTCAAGGTCACATTAATCGATTATTAATTGTTTTAAGTGTGCGAAAAATAAGAACAACAAAAGCTCTTGTGCTCATGCTCATGGTCTGAGTGTCCATTTGAGAGTAACTGTTACTGAAAATACAACTCGCCGGCAGACTAATTTCCAAAGAGCTTCTTCGTTTCACGGTTGAACAAAGTCGGAACTAATAAAATGTTTGTTGTTAAAATTTAATTTGCACAGCTATTTTGCAACCATGCCAAATTTTTTGATTAAGTCATAAAAATTGTGCATGAGCAAGAAATGCAATAAAGATACTTACATGCAGCCGAAAAGTATGCAACACAACACGTGTTTCTTCTGTGCATTGCCACAGTTCGTTTGCATGAGCAAGTTGGTAAATACACACACACACACACACTCGTAAACAAACAAACAAACAGATAGAAAAACAGACGGACAGACATGTGTGTGTGTGTGTGTGTGTGCATAGCACTTTTTCGCTTTCCACATATTTCAAGAGTATTCATCAAAGTTTAACTTTTATTGTTTCACGAATAAAACTTCCCTCAAAGTAATAAAAAAAACCAAAAACAACGACGCAATCTTCCATTTCTTCTTCTTCTTCTCGCATAACAATTCTCGCCGCGTTCAACACAGTCGCGACTTTATCACTTTACTGCACATGTGTGTTTGTCTGTTTGTGTGCAAGTGTGAAACTTATACACATTAACTTCAGTGCAATACAAAAACAAGTATAAACACACACGCACGCATACATATATAAACCGCTGAAATCGGCTTGAATGTTGCCCTCTTATTTGCGTTTATTCTTCTATTCGCCCCTTTACTTTCTTACATTCTTGTATCAAAGCAATTGAAAACCGCTTTTGAAAAACGGTAAAGTGCGTTTTCCGCGCTGAAACGCTTTCGCAGTATCTGATTGAATGCAGCAATTGCCAATTGGCTTTGGAATACAAAAGTGTTGAGTTGTGCTGTGTTGTGTTGTGGTTCGAAGGAACCCTTTTTACTTACTGCCGCTGACGTTGTTGTAATGCAAAATAGCGACGAGTGCCCATAACAAGTGCACGTACGTGTGTAACGGTGTTGAAAACGGTAGTCAAAGGAAAGTCGTGTTTGGCAAAGTTGTAAAAACTAATTAAAATAATATCATTCGTTGAAAAGGAGCTGTAAACAATGCTGATGGAAACGGGCGTTGCTTGTTGAAAGCAATGGGAAATGTGCGAATCGCCATTTGTGTTGTTGGAAGGCGTTTTATACAAGTATGTCAGTAAGTAAAATACGTGAACCAATGCATAAATTATCTATAAACATTTTTTTTTTAATTTTTCTCTCTCGAAATCAATTTTAGTATGGGAACAAACCATACTACGTGACCCATTTTAGCCCATTTCTTACATTTCGAATAAAAAATTAAAATTCTAAAAAATCCACGACTTGGTTGGCCGATCAAAAGACAAACAGATAGCTGACTGCTTCATAACGCAAATTTTCCGACACTGCTTTTTTAAACCTCCAACCTGCCTTATCATGTTGTCGAAAACACAATACGATTTCGTAGCATCCAGCCTTCGTAAATTTTTCAAATCTCTTTCATAATTGCACGCACTGAATTATCCCATGTTAAGCATGTGTAAGCCTCCACATTCAGCGATATGATATTGTGTTTACCTAAACGATAAAAAAGTGGTTGGTCATAAGTTCGTTGCTGTGAAACGACGGCAAAAACCCAATGACTCTAAAACTGCCAAATCGCTTCGCCACAGTGCTGCCAGTTTTTCAGAAGCGAAACTGGCTGTATTGAGCAAATTCATAAGTAAAGTTAGCTATTAAAAAATAAATTAAATTAGCTGCAAACAAGCTCACTAAAATTTTTCAAAATAAAAAATGAACACAGTCTGGTGAATCAAGTTTAAAAAACGGGTGAAACAGCCGCACAACAATTGACTTGGCAGCACTGGCCACACCTCATTTTTAACAGAGGTCTGTCGCTCTCTTTTATCTCACGAAGCAGTGCTGCCAAGCCAACTGTCAATGGTAAATCTGCAATTTCTTAAGAATGTCTTGGCTTTTACAGATATTTTTATTATTTGACATCTTTTTTAGGGACCTGTTATCGGGTTTTTTCTATTTTTAATTCTGACATTTTACGTTAAATTTCAAAATGCTTACAGCTAGCCTGTCGTATGTTCAGTGGAAAATCCGTAATACATAGGATAGTTCAGCTTAAATATTTATAATTTTCATTGGTTAACTTCCGGATTCCGGACAGCTTCGCGTCCAGTGTTTCAGATTATTCTGAAGCCAGCCAGCTGAAACTGTATTCAGCCAGATTATAAGTTATAATGGCTGTAGTAAGAAGACAAAATTATGCCATCTAAAATAGCTGAGGGTGCTTTGAGACTTGACAACTCTGCGTTGTGAGTGCAGAGAGAGCCATAGAGGCTCACTTACTCTCTCATGAACCAAATTACATGCCAAGCTCGAAATTGATTAATCCTACGTCACGGTGCATGCCAAACGGATTTCTCCTTTTCCTGTATTTTTACGTAAGTTCAATGCTTGTTCTTCGTTGAACGCAGACACTTTTGCGTCAAAAGCGAATCATTTGCACAATTGTGGCTCGCCTGCGTCGACCTGTGGACAACCACACGAATTGGCGTCATTTTCATACGGAATTTTGGTGCGGGCGGTTGTGTGTACGTGCGCGCGCGTGTTTGATTTTTTTTGAAAGCAACTTTGATCGACTGCAATAATTCATAAACAAAGCAAATTCCAGCATAACTAGTAAAAACAGGAACGAGTGTAAATACAACAACAAACTGCAACATAATTGAAAAAGTAACAAAAATTGCATCAAACGAGACAAGACGACTGAAAAATGCGAAGAAATACAACAACGGCAAAGAAAATACACAAATGAAAATAAAAAAAACAACTGCTCGATCACCTAGTGAGATTGTGTGAGCGTCCGTCTGTTCATAAGGCAGTGTGTGTGCATGTGTGTCGATCGCGCCGTCTGTATATCAGAGCTTGGTAGTGTGTGTGTGCCTGTTTTTTATGGAATGGAATGCAGCAGCGCCGCGATCGTTACGAAAAAGCAAAAAAAGCAAAGCAAAGCAAATGTGTGAATAAGAAAAAAGCGAAAAAGCAACAACAACCGCAGTCATCGTTTTGTATTTGTTGGCTTGTGTGTTGATCTGTCCGACTTGTCGCGTCTCATAGTTGGAAGATGAGAGTGGCATAAAATTTAATTAAATAAATATTTAAGTTATTATCAACAACGTTGTAAAAAGAGTATCTTAACTGATAAAAGAAAAATAAAAACGAGTGTATCTAATACATGTCGGCTGGGCTGACTTCGCATACATACATACAAACATCGAAGTCGAGACGCACATACATATGACTATGTATATTTTTACTAATGACGAAATCTAAAAAGTGTTAACAACAAATGCGATCTAGTTTTTTTTGTCTTTTTGCTCATCGATGATCACCGTGCGAGATAAAACGCCGACGAGGTCGCTCCAGCACGCCGGACAAAGTGAATGTGAAACAGAAAAGGAAAAAGTCCATTAAATTGTATAATCTTACAGACAGACATTTTCTGTATTAAATCAAATAAAATATACGCGTAATTCATGTGAAAAATATTTCAAACAAAAACAAATCAAATATTTTGATAAACAACAAAAAAAAAAACCTTATCAATTATTTTTTGCCACTCAACGCACCTGTGTTAATAACAGTACGCCAGAACTTTTGACGCCCAACAAAGAAACAAGTAGAAGAAGAATAAGACGCTTCGCCTATTCGAACTGTTTGCAAAAAACAACAAGAAGCTAACAAATATGCCGCAATTACAACAACAGCAACAGCAGTATCATGCACAACAGCAACAACAACAGCAACACCAACAACAACAGTTACACCAGCATCAACATCAGCATCATCATCACCAGCATCATAGCGAATTTCCGCTGCCCGATGGTTGGGATATTGCCAAAGACTTCGATGGCAAAACATATTACATCGATCACAACACCAAAAAGACAACCTGGCTAGATCCCAGAGACTGGTAAGTTCCACAAACATACAATAAAACAATCTTAAAGCCTTTGAGAAGGCACAAAGCATACAATTTGTATCGCTCACTCTCCTCGTCTCGCCTCGCCTTTGGTTAAGTGTGTGCGAAAGAGCACGTTGCAGTTTGGTATGCCATTGTTGCCGTTGTCATTTTGTGATCTCATGTCGCTGGCATGTTTGTCACATGTGTCAAGTGTGAGTTGCCGCTAGGCGGGGGGGGAATTGTCGCTGTCGTTGGAATTCTGCTGCTTCATGCGGTGTTTCTCAAAAGACGCCCATGTCGCACTTGATCGTAAATCGTTTTGTATGTGTATGTGTTTGTGTGTGTGTGGATTAAAGCGATGACAGCAAATCGATATCAACGTCAGAAGTTGTTTGCTTGGAATTTCATATACTTTTACGTATAAAAATGGGAGTCTCAGACAATTTATTCAGAAATAAGTGCGAATGACGTCAAAGATGTTGACTTCTATTATTGGAAATTCACCGTAAATTATTGGCTTACAAGCAAACAGCAAACAAATTAACAAATGTCAATCATTTGAAATGTTATAACAAATCCGAATGTATGAAATCCATGAGCATATGACACGCTAATTTCTACGCTGTTTTGCAATGCATTCAAAATTCACAGTCAGTCATCTTGAAATATCCAAAAAAAAAAAAAAAAGAAACAACAAAAAAACGCTGCCCATTGAAATTGTTGCCTTTTAACGATTCTCGGAGACAATTTGTCGCTTCGATTGCTTTTTGTATGGAATTCCATCTAAGAAAAGGAAAAAAACCAAATCAAAAATATGCAGACAGAAAACAGATAAACTTCGAAAGGCAGGCACATTAGCACATGAAATAAAAACAAAACAAAACCAAAAACAAAAATGAAACAACAAAAAACGAAAACGAACGAATACTTGAGCAAACATTCCAAAGTGATGATTAAAAGTCCAAGTATAACAGAACTCGAAATGAAACTAAAATACACATTTACAACGGACAGCGACGGATCGCCAAAACGAACTAACGTGCGCGAAACCAAGAATGGCATGAGCGACGACGTCGACGACGGGCAAGCGGAAAATTCAATGAACAGACGGCCTGACTGACTGACGGATGGATGGACAGATAGAGAGACGGACAATATATGTACCAACAGTCAAGTACATGAGCGAGAGCGAAAAAGTTAAATTAAAAGCTTGCGCGGCAACAACTACGACAAGTACATACATACATATATACATATATACATATTTATGTACATACATACATACATACATGCACATTGAGAAGTAATGTGTATCGCATACAGATCGCATATAAAAGTATCTCAAGCAGCGCACATAAAAAGACACACTGAGCTTACAGTACCAGCGCCCAGTCACTCACTCGCTCGCTCGCGCCTCTCACCAACGCTCGGCCGGACGCATGATCATGCCGCCGAGTGCTCCAATGAGCTTCATGGACGGACTCAACATAGTATAATAAACAATTGCAAATGAACGTGGAATTTGGCAGTTTCGAAATAATTGATTTCTGAAATTCTTTTCGAAAAACTTTTTTCTTTTTTTTTTGGATTTTTGTTTCTTCGTTTTTGCTTTGGCGCAATGGCAACAGATGTGTCTTTTTTGTGCGCTTTGTTCGCTGCTTCTTCTTGATTTCAATTAACATGTATTTTTGTTATTTTTCCATTTTGTTTGAGGCTCAAATTGTTTGTGGAACTCATGAATTTTTACATTTTCGGCGAAAAGCTTTGAATATTTTTATATATTTATTTTTTACGCAAGATTTCAAAACTTTATTTGTTTAATCGAAAACTATTTGAAGGTCTTGTGCCAAAATAAAAATTCTAAGCAAAATAATAAACTCGCAAGTAATTTGCCTAATGAAGCTATGGCCAGAGCCCCTTAACTACGCCACTGCTTGTGAAGCCGTCAGCTTTCGCTATGTTAGGCATTTTGTATCTTTTATCTCTAAACGTATGTACACACACAGAGATACACGGACAAGCACACACACATACAGATACATTGAAGCATGCTCGCAACAAAAACGCGACACAAATATTTTCTGTCATTTTCTTAGTTGTTTTATTTTTTGCTATTTTTTTATCATGTCTGTGGCAGCCTAAAGCCAAAAGGTATGCAAAAGCCAAATATTTGTTGATGGCGGCTTAGCAAAATATTAGACAAAAAAAGTATTTGCAAAACGCTTTTTTTTCTACGTACAATAAAAAAAAAAAAACAGAATAAAAGGCTAAAAAGTCAAGAAGCGTGCATATTTTTGCTGCGCGAGTTTATTTAACAATATTTTAGTTTGAAATTAAAGCCTCAAGACGGACGACAACGGCGACGGCGACCGCGATGGAAGTTGTCGAGTCGCGCCACTGCAGAGAATAAGTTTCAATATTATTGCTCGGAGACAAAAAGCTAAAAGACAACAACAACAACAACAACAATGAAAAGCACAAAACTGGCAAAACAACTATTTGAGCGCGTAAATAAACGTGCACGCCCCATGCCCCCGCTCAGCCCCCTTTAACATGTTATCAACGTTTTGAGCGCACCCGTTTTTTTTTTTGTTTTTCTCATTTTTTTCCATTTTTTATTTATAATTTTAAATAAAAAAAAAAAAAATTTGTTTTTAATATTTTTTTGTTTATGCAAAAAATACCAAAGTCAAAACTTGTATAAACAAGAAAAATATATATTTCATTATTTTCAAGAACGCCCCACAAATGCTGGCATGGCCCCATGTTGATGGACCGTGCTCGAATCGAGCCGAGCGCCTCAACGTAATCAAAAATTATTTATGGCTTTTTGGAATTTCAGACGCAACTCGCTACCGGCAACAATTACTAATTCAAATCAATTTCAAAGCAATGAACGACGACAACGACGACGACGACGAGTCAGCGGCATCGGCATCTATTAGGCGGCGCAGTGCGGTGTGGTGAGGTGAAATGAGCTGGGCAAACGGGCGAAATGTTTAAATGATTTGATTGCGAAAGGAAAAACAACAATGCGAATTGAAAACGAAAATATGTGCAAACGCTCATAAATAATGAAAAGTATCTGTGCGCACTCACGAATATTTGTTGTGAAATTTCGATGGCATAGAAACGCGTTCTGAAATGTTATTGGATGTTAGATGTTATTGGAATTGGAATTGGATATGGAATGTCGGTTTATTGGCTCATTAGTTTTATTAGCATTTTTATTATTACTATTAAATTTATTGCAAAGTATTTCGTAAATGCACACACACACATGTGCAGAGCGTTGCTGAGCCTGAGCCGCGCCCAATTCGCGGTAATGTAACTGAGCTCATTGCGCGAGTTGAACTTTGACATTTGCATTGCGAAGCGTTTAAAATTGCAAGAATTCTCAGTTGGAGCGAACGAATGCTGCGTGCAATTATGCATTAGTTATGGCTGCGGTATAAATATGCATAAGTAGCGAGCGTGCAAATGTATCTGCAAGTTGTAACTTGAATATGCATGTGAATGGTTAACATTGTGAATTTTTAGCATAAAATTCAATTTAACATTTTAGCCAAGAAATAATATAAAAAAAAAGCAAAACACAAAAAAAAAAAAGCTGCTCAACGGCATTTTTCCACTTGGCATGTGTGTGTGTGTGTGTGTGTGTGTGTGTGTGTGTGTGCGCATAATAAAATGTATCTTGAAACTCAAGCAGAAAGTGGGAAAATAACCAGCAGCTAGCTGACATGCTGGCAAGCAAGTTGCAACAAGTATTTCTGCTGCTTCGGTGCGGCAACAACAGCAACGGCAACAACAACACGGCAGCAGCAGCAGAAGAAGTTGTTGCTCCGACAACGCCAAGCATAACAATTTGATTACGCGCAGCGACGTCGGGGTGCAACAACGCAGTACATGTGTGTGTTAGTGTGTGTGTATCTATAATCAAACTGCATGCATGTATGTGTGTGTGCTTGTATGTGCAATGCAACAACGCATGCGCGACGCATCTGTAGCAATTTTCCTAGCGACAATGTCAGCAGCCAACAACAACCAACAGCAACAACATCATCATCATCGTCGTCAACAACATTGTTGTAGCTGTTGTCGTTGTTGTAGTTGTTGTGCAAGCCCGGCTTCTGGCTTTTACTCGCACTGCACAGCTATTTGCCACTTGCAATCGCAATTGCAGCCAACAACAGACACATGTGCCACAGCCACCACAACACAACACCAACACAAACAAACTGCAAGTTGTACATAATATAACACAGATACAAACATATACATATGTATCTATGTATGTATGTGTGTAGTATGTACAACTGTTCGCTCGCTGCTCTGACTTCATGTTTTGCCTGTTTTTAGCGTCTTTCCAAGAAGAAATGTCGCTTCGCATTGCAACGCTTTTCTTTGCAGTTTTTCGCGCACTGTCGTTGCATCTTCTTCTGCTTCTTCTGCTTAGTTGCTGTTGTTGTTGTTGTCGTTGTCGTTGATGCTTCCGACCGACCCTATGTCGCTGTCGCTCTCAGCTTTGCCATTTTGTTTTCGCAATTCAGTTGTCGTCGTTGTTGTTGTTGTTGTTGTCGTCGAAGTCATCACTGTCGCCATCGCTTGTCGTCTTTAGGAGTTTTTCCTGTCATCATTTGCGCTGCTCAAAAGCACAGCTTAGACCAAAACCAAACTCATACGCTTTGTTTCAATGAAGCTGTTGTGTGTGTGTGTGTTGCATGCATCAAGCGCACAGTTGTCAGTCAACACTTGTCTTTGACATAGCTTAATGACGCGCTATGTGGTCGTGGTCGTGGCCGAATTGCCTGGAACACATACATAATTCTAATTGGCACATGCCGTGCCAAAGCGCACAATTTCCGATGGGAACAGACAACAACAACAAAAACAACAACAATTGTTGCAACGCTAAAATTCTCATGAAATTGCTATGGCTCAGATACTTCTTTCACTAACTACTGGCTGCTAAGACATGCGCACGCCAATAATGCGAACAAAGCAAAGCAACACAACAACAACAACAACAAAACAACAAATTAACTAACAAACATTGTAACTCTCATGTATTGGCCAAAGGCAATTTTCATGCAACGATATCAAAATGTATCTATGCAGATGCTGCTTAGGCCTGCAAATTGCACGGGCCACACGATGGCTCATTGTTGTTGCTGTTGTTGTTGTTGCTGTTGTGTGCACAATAATTTATAACTCTATTTTTCATTGTCGCTGCAAACGACTTATTACCATTAAAACTAAATTGTATGTATCTTATAGATAGAAAATAACAACAACAACAACAATAATAACAACAGTTGTTGTATCCTTCAACTTCAACAATTGCAGCAATCAGGTTAAGTAAGCATACAAGCAACAGCAATAATAATAATAACAACAGCAACAACAAGTACAACAACAACAACAGCAACAACACACAGATAATATGTATCGAATGGCCAACTATCGATTTGTAATAATTCAGCTGTCATTCTTTTGCTATTGCGCTTTTTCTTGTATTTCTTGCAAACGTGAGCAGAAAATTAAGCTTACCTTTTTACGCCTCACCCCTGCCTAATGCAATAAACTGCAGAAATGCAAGCAGATACAATTGCATACAAACACACACACACACACACACAATTGTTGTTGTTGTTTATTTATATAAAGTCGTAACAAGAAAGAAAAAAACAAAAACGTCAAACACATACAAGAAAGCACGCGCTCATGCATGGGGCATGGGGCCAGCAAAGACCAAAGGCGTTTATGCTGATCGTCGCAACGTCATCGTCATGTGCTCAGCCTGCGTTGCTGTGCTGTGCTGACAGAGCTGACTGATCGTGATATATGCGCTCATGTATGCATGTGTGTGTGTGTGTGTTGCCAACAGCGAAGGTAGCAATTTTCCATACTGCAATAACAGCGCAAAAATTGCACAGGAATGTGCATGCATAAGATAAATTGCTGTGAGATACTTTTGCGCAAAAAGAAAACTTACTTGCTTGCAAAACAAAATTACATACATACATACATATATACACACGCACGCGTTATAAGTACACTTCTGTGCCTTTGCCTTTGCATCTGCCTCTGCCATGATTTGTTGTATAAGGAAGCATGCAAGAAAATATTTAAGCGCGTAAAAGGAAGAAGTTGATTTGGTATAAATATCTTCAGTCACTGAATTCGTTGCAGCTGTTTGTAAATATCTGCCGCATAACCCTTGAGCAAAATGTGTAGTGGAAGAAGAAGCGTGGAAAAAAGGCAAGCAACAAAAAAAATATAACACGCCTTCAACAGCATTCCAGTGTGGCCACAAGTTCAGTTGGGGTCTAGTTATGCTACACTGAGAAAAAAAAAAAAAAGCAGCCAACAACAACAAGAAAATTGTGCACTTTCTGAGGCTCAGATAATTTATGAAATATTTTTATAATAATATAAAAAATCAAATATGTCTAAAACGGCCGCAAGACGAACTTTGAGCTTCCTAAGTGTAGTTTGTTTGATCGGTTGCTTGGATAGTTGGTTGGTTGGTTGGTTGCTTGGATGGATGGATGGCTTGCTGGCTGGCTGGATGGAACATGTGCCCGCAGCCTTCAACGATTTGGTTGCCTTCTTTTTGTTTTGTATTGGCATAACTTATTCTTATTGCTGCTGTTGTTGTCGTTGTTGTTGTTCAGTGTTACTGTTTTGTTTTCTTTCTTTTATTTGCTGCTGCTGTGCCTCTTCAGCTTGTTTTGTTTTGTATTATTTTTCAGTAGCACTTTGAATGCCATTGTAAGCAACATAATCTTTTATGCTTTTTCCTTCAGTCGCGCGCGCGCCCAACATTAAAGCTGCATTCCACAAAAGCAACAAACAAACGCACACACACACACACACAGACAGACAGACACAAACTGACAGAAAGACGGACAGAGAGACAGACAAACACGCACGCATGCACGCGTAAGTAACAGAGACGCAGCATTGAAGTTATTTATCGTATCTGCAGTGTTGTTATTGTTGTTGTTGTTGCTTTGTATATCAGCCTTATGTTGCTCGCAAGTCACTGCTGTTGCTGTTGCTGCCACTGCATAATTATTGTTGTTGCTTATAATTCTACAATATGCAACGAACGAAGCTGACAAACGAGCAGAGACGAGACTCAGAATAAGCTTTTGTAGCCGGCTTAAGGGCAACTTGATGGCTCTGGCACCGTTGTTGTTGTTGTTGTTGTTGTTGTTGTTGTTGTGCTGTGGTATCTCTTGCTTTGCATCTGTTGCGTGTTGTCGCTGTTGCTATACTCGTCCGTCCATCCGTCCGTCCAACCA
Organism: Phortica magna; assembly: GCA_037044515.1. NCBI lineage: Eukaryota > Metazoa > Arthropoda > Insecta > Diptera > Drosophilidae > Phortica > Phortica magna. The sequence goes on from JBAMBP010001642.1 coordinate 155,075, forward strand.
TTCGTTCGCTCGTTCGTTGTTGTTATTGGTGATTAAGTCACTTGATATGTGCGCTTTGTTGTTATTGCTGTTGTTGTTGCTGTTGCTGTTGCCGTGCTCTGCTCTTCAGTTCAGTTCAGTAATACGAAAAACGCAAATATATTGTCTATAAAAAAGTCAACTTTCAAGTGGTTCCTTATACTCATAAGTCTGAAAAAAAGAAAAAGAAAGAAAAAAATATAAACTTACTTAACGCACAAATAAAAAAAAAAGAAAGAAAGAAGAAAAAAACTGTTCAAGAATTTATGAGGAATTTCGTTTTCGTGCTGCTTCTGGTGCCGTTGAGTTTTTAAGCACCTTCCTTGGCACGCCTCGCCCTCCGCGGGCTGCAACGACAATGACTGCCATAAACAGCTATGCGCATTCCTGTGTGTATGTTGTTGTCGAATTTATAGCCTAATGAAGTGATAAGGCCGGCCGAGCAACCGAACAAACCGATCAACCAGCCAGCGAACCAATCGAAGAGGCCATCAAGTAAAGGAGCTTTGTTTGTTGCATTGCATTCTTGAAATTCTTCACGATAATTTTTTTCTTTTTTTATATCTTTTGGTCATTTTTTTTACGAGGTTCGTTGTTATAATTCTTTTTTTTTTTTTTGTTATTTGTATATTTATTTTCGTCTTGTGGCCTTAACTGAATTCTTTGGATTGTTGCTTTATGAGCCAACCATTTACAAACAAACAAACAAAACACAGTTTACTGTTGTCTGTCTTTGTAGCTTTCGTTGCCAAATGCTTTATGGAAATTTAAAGCAAAGCTGACAAAATATTTGTGCACATTTCATATGATTTTACGAAACAACAACAACAACAACAAATGGTCATTTGTGCTTAAGCTTTGTTGTTTTTTAATAAGATTTTTTTTTTTTTTTGGTTTTTTGTAAGCCGAGTTTAGGCAATCGTTGGAAGTCCGTTTGTCTGTTCGGTTGTTTATTTGAAATGACGCTGCGACACAAATGCTTGGCGTGCTGCCAATCAAATTGGCATTAAAATGGGCGAAAACCCAAGACTGCAAACTGAATCAATGCAGAATGAAAAGCAAAACGAGTCTACTAAACGACAGAGATAAACAAAAGATACACAACAACACTAACAACAACACAACAATGACAATAACATTTGATGGTTGCACAAACACGAAAGCAACAACAATTTATACTACGCTATGTGCCTCAATGGTGTATATATGTATGTATGTATGTAGATACATGTGTATGTAAAGAAACGTTTTTATAGTATTTTATATATTTGTATGTATGTATGTATGTACTTATAAAAGTAGTTAGACACATGTAGAAAATTGCAATAGCAGCAACAACAGCAACAACTACACCAAACCGGCTTAAGACAACGCCAATTTTGCGCTTCTAAGTACGCCAGTGCGACCGTACGACGATGGCTGCAGCAGCAATGACGTGCTCTGAAACACTGAGTTGCACCATGGCATGAAAAGAAAACCAAAAAAAACGAAAAAAAAAACGTTGATTAAACTGCTTAAATGCACAAAGCTGACATTCATGTCAAAGCAAAAGCAAAACAAAAACAAAAAACAGAAACATAAAAAGCAAAGAAAAAAAAGACACCTTCGATAGAACGGCCGTTGGGGTGAGGAGATAAACTGCAAATAAATAAGAACATTTTATATGCCGTGTGCCGCTGCTGTTGTTGTTATTGTTGTTGTAATGTTTGTTGCAGATACACGAAGACGGCGACAACAACGACAACAACGGCAACAACAACAACAGCAGCAACATAGTGGGCAACCTAACGATCAACTGCAAATATAGATACACTGTTTGTAGCTGTGTGTGTGTGTGTGATTTATAGCAGGGGGGTTGGGCATTGGCTTATTCATAGCAGCAAGTGTGGAATTGCGGCAATTGTCGCTGTTGTTATTCCTCTGTCGTTGTTGTTGTTGTTGTTATTGTTGTTGCCCCCTGTCGAGAAATATGCGCACATAGATAAGATGGCAGCCACCGTTGCCGTTCTTGTTGTTTTTGTTATTTTACTTCCCGCCCAACAATTGCATGGAAAATGTCATGGTCGAAGGACTGTCATGAAGAAGAAGAAGTAAATGACTGACGAATTTTCTTGCTTTAATAATACATTAATAATTAATAAAAAATAAAAATTAATATGTAAATTCAAATTCAAATGAGTAAAGAAGAAAAAAAACTATTTTAATAAAAAAAACATGTGTATTAAAAATGTATATTCGATTGCCCTCATAAAATACAGTTCAAGTGAAATATTTTTGCTTTAATAAATGCACATAGTTGCACTCACACACACACACACGCACATGTATGTATGTGTCTGTTTGTATAGAAAAATACTTGAATACGACAACATCGGCATTAGCAATTCACATTGCAACGGGCTTGCATTCAATTACTACAACAACAACAAAGTCGACAACAACAACAACAACGTAGAAACGAACAAGCGATCGCGCGCCAAGCGAAATATTTTCAGTGCAATGTAATGTAATGTTCCGCAACCCACCGCAACGCGCCGCGCCTCGCCTCACCGCATGTATAATAAAACGCCCCCCTAAACATGGCATGGCAAAACAGAGTAATGTAAAGCAATGCAATGCAGGCTGGCAGGCAGGCAAGTAGGCAGGAGGCGTGGTGTGACATGCAGCGGGGAAACGCGTTGCGCGCAACAAGTCAAGTCAAGTCAGCGCTGCTCAACTGAGTTCAGTTCAGCCTATTTCAAAACAGAAAATGTGCATTTAACTCGTTCATTCGCACACTCACACACACACACACACATTTAGATACATATGTATGTACATACATACATATATTCAACCTCATGCATTCCTGTCGCCTCCTACCCCTGACAATTTCCCCCCGCTCAAGCGACACTATCTTTCCCTCATTGCTGTTGCTGCACAACTCGCGCGAACATTTGTTGTTTCTTTTTTTTGCCCCCAACAAACGCGCATGCAACTATGTGCAGTTCATTTGTATCTGTACACATTACTTTGCTTATATTTATGTGTGTGTGTGTGTGTGTGTGTGTGTACGGATATCTATGTGTATGTCGATGTGGTTTTTCTGCTTTTAATCGTACGTGCGCTGACTCGTTCGTTCGTTCATTCCTTTCGTTGTTGTTGTCGCTGTTGTTGTTTTTGTCGCTGTTGTTGTTATTGTTGTTGTTGTTGTTGTTGTTGTTGTTGCCGTTCATAGCAAATAGCAAAGTTGCCCCGTACATTTTTAGAAGAACTTGTCAAAACCGCATTCCTGAGCCGCTGCCAACATATTGACTGCGCAGTTGACGCAAGCCATGGCGTATGAACGTAAGTGCGCGGATATCTCTGTCCCTCTCTCTCTCGCTCGCTGTGTGTGTGTGTGTGTGTGTATCTGTGCGAAGCGGGCGCGTTGCCTGCTGCTGCATTGCATTGCAGCACTGTGCATATTTTCATAGTAAATGCTGCCTTTGCTTTTTGTATTTTATTTATTTTTTTTTTTCATCTTTTTTCAGTCGTTTTATTATATTATTATAGTTTTTATTATTTTTTTTGTTATTTTTTTTTCTTTCCATTTTTCTCTTCTCTTCGCTTAAATAGTTTGAGTTATTTATGAGTGTTTGTTTATTTGCATTGGAATAATGATCATAAATGCTTATTTTTGTATCTAGAAGCATTTTTTATTGTGTAAAAGATACTGAGAAAACAATCTTGTGGAATTTTAAAAACCGAATGTATAAACTTTTGCCTTAAATCGAACTTTTGCAAGCACACGCGCTAAGGAATAAACCGAAATAATGTGCTTTCTTTATTTGTTTTTGTATTTCGACTTAAAGTCTTCATATTTTACTATTGGTCATAATTATTATTAATGTCGAAGAAGAAGTAAAAGTTAATCGGGAATAGAAGAACCAAAATCACATAAAAACTGTCGAAATATTCTGGAATGCCACGAGCGAACATTATAAAATCATTTTAAATCTTTCAAGCTTTCAAATGTTTTTGTTTAGTTTTGGTTTATTTTTTTCTTTTATTGTTATTATTTGTGATTTTTTTATTTTGTTTTTTTCGTGTTTTTGGGGATAAACAAATAAGTTGTGGAATTTTTCGACAAACGCTCGTTTGACTTTTTGGGATTTTTATCTTTTGTGTTTCGGCAAAACATTTCGACGTTTTTATTTTGTTTTTTTTCTTTTATTTTTTGCGTAATTTAATAATAGCAAAAACAAGCGCGACGAAGAGGCATAACAGCACTAAATAGTTCTGCCGGCACAAATAACAATAAAAAGCCGCTACCTTCGACTATGCCGCACATTTGATACGCTTTGTGAATAATCCAAATGAGCGACAAAATGTTGTCTATTTTAATAATATAAAACTCAATTCGGTGTTTTATATCATATGACTTGATAAGCTTTATGTGCCACCATACTGCGTATAAAGTACGCCTATGTTACATGCAAACCCATGCAAACATACACTTACATACTTGCGTGCTAAACTAATGTATGTATTGAGTGACACAGTGTAACATAGGAGCACTTAATGCTAGAAATGCAGAAAAATTATCATTGATCTCTTTTAAAGACTTGTAACTTTACTTTAAAAATTCGCAATAATGACATCAATGCCCATCTTAAACGTGAGTTGTGACAAGCTGCAAAGATTAACTAATAAAACTGTTTAAAGGTTGTGAAGCGTATCTTAATAAGTAACAAAAATGCGAGAAAAAAAGTCACAAACGAGCAGCAAAAAATGTTAATTGCCTCATTTGACATGCGGCATGCCGTTTCTAATGAATTCTTTATTATTTCTGGCGCAGTTTGCTATTTTTCATGTTATTTTTATATTTTTGCTTGTTCATGTATGAATTTTTTTGACTTTTTTTTCGTTTTTTTCAATTAGAAAAGGATTTTTTGTTGGCACTTGGCGGGCAATTGTTATGCGAGGCGTTGCCTTTGAGCTTCTTGCGCTTTGACTTTCGAAAATATTTCTCTTGACGTTTCTTTTTTGTTTTTGTTGCATTGTTGTTGCCAAAAAAGCGCAACAAATTTCAATGTTTAAACGAAGAAATGAAATTTTTCATGCTTTGTGAAAATATGCGCTGAAAAATTAATATTTGCGCTCAAAATAAACAAATGAAATTTTCCGCAGAAACAGAAACAGAAATACTTAAAATACTTAAATAAAAATGTTATAATTTTATGAAATATCTTTGAAGCACGAAAGAGCAAAGAATGTGAGAACGCCGCAACAAAATGCGCAACAGCACAGATACATTTTTTTTTCCACTTATTAGTTCAACTATGTATGTACATACATACCGATGTACGTACACATGTCGCTCAATGCGCGAGTCCAGTAGTTGTGTGCGTGTGTGAGTGTGTGTGTGTGTGTGTGTGTGAGTTTGCAGCCGATCGCACCAAGCAGAAATTATAAAAATTGTATATTCTATCACTGCCGACTGTCGACTGACTGCGGCACAGCGGCGCACGATTTGTTCATTTTAGCATTTATCATTTAATTTTGTGTTTCTCTCTTTTTGTTTTAGAATTTTTCAGAAATGTATTTTTATTTTCAATATTAAAACCAAATTATATATTCTCGATGCTAGAAGAATGTGCGACGGTGTGGTGTGGTGAGGTGAGGCAGGGCGTGTCAGTTGATTGCTGTTGCTCTGGTATGTGAAGGTCGCAACAGTTGTTTTGTTAATGACAGTGTACAACAACAACAACAAGCACAACAACTACAATTACAATGAGACTAGCAACACGACAACAACTAGCAGCAACAGCAACAGCAGCCAAAAGACGCTGGCAGTGACTGCGAATTATTGCTTGCGCTCACGCAGCTTCACACACAATTACACTGAGAGTTATGCACATGACGCTTGTCGACAAATCAACTCAAGCCAACTCAACTCAACTCAAACCAAATATGTACAAACCGACTTAGTTTAGTGGCATGCCAAACGATATGCTTTATGTGACACAACGCGCGCAATTTATTGTTATTGTTGTTGCGCTCATTGAGTCGCATTGTCAAGCAAAGCACGTATTTTTGCATTAAACAAAAATTTTAAGTGTAATAACATATATGTATGTATGTATAAGACAAAAGCATGAAAATTATCGATGCTATGCAACAAACTATTTTGCAAATTGTGTTCTGCCTGTCATGATCGACAGCTGCACCGTCAAGTAGCAGCACAACAACAAGAACAACGTATAAATGCCTTTGTCACACACAACGAGGACCAACGGACGGCAAAAGATATGTTTGAGCGTTTTTGGCAAACGTTCCGTCAATTTCGTGGTCGTTTCTGACGTTAAGCTTCTTTGTCAGCGTATTTGTTGCTTCTTATTTTATTTTTCAATATGAAATATCTCTATATACATACATGTGTGTATGTATGTATGTTTTCTGCCGACACATGAAGTATATTTTGATTTAGTTTCTGTTTTGGTTTGCCATATTTCGTTTTTTGTGCTCAACCGTCCGTCTTTCCGAGTATCAGAAATTCGTGGAATGGCTCTGTCGGCGACATGGCACAGGTGGACATTGTTTGTGGCACAAGTGAAATTGTATTTTCAACGAATGAACATGTGACTGGGTCACTTTTTTTCGTTTGTGAAATTAACATATCTTTTATAAAGCAGAAGCAAAAGCATGTGTATGAATTTGCGTGTTGTGTGTTTTATTTTATTTTCATTTCGTTTATTAATTTTTGTTATTGTTTTTGTTGTTTTATTTGAGTTGAGTTGTCGGTGAAATTTATGTGGGTGCAAAACGATTTGATTGCGCATTAACGCATACCATACATTTTTGTTGACGTATTAAATATTTTTGCGTCGATTTTCAATTTGCCAAAACTATAAACGATTTGTTTTTTTTTCCCCCATTAATTTTGCATATTTTCGCATTCGTTATTAATAAACAACAACAAAAAAAAACACAAACAAACAAACAGAATATTTTGTCAACGTTGCTTAGCTATGCTTTGGTCAACGCTTTCAGCATTTGCTTTCTTTATGCACAATGAAGACGAGTCCGAAAACAAAAGACAAAGAAACATTCGGCGATCTGAAGAAAGAAACTACGTCAAAGCTCATCGATCAATGACCAACGTAGCTGCTCTTTTTCACTTCCCCTCAATCGATTCAACGTTTACAAACAAATCAAAATGAAATCTCTTGAGGAAGTCGTCTATAATTTGTGCGTCGGTTTGTCGCCTTGAACATTTTATTTTTACAAAGTTTTTGAAATTTGTATTTCTTTTTAAATAAATCAAAATACGCACTCAACATGCCAAAAGCAAAAAATAGAAAAAAAAAACAAAAAAATAAACCCATAGAAGTTCAATGGAATTTCATATTGAATTTGTGTTTTGGTAACCCTGAAATTTTTTTTTTTTTTTTCCCACCAAAACATGCACATGAACCCACAAGCCGCCAAATACAGTACATGCCAAAAGTAAACGGCCAATGTTGTACACGATTTCACGCACTCGCGCGCCTCGCTCGAACAACAACTCATAAAAATCATAAATTTCAATTTAAGTAATAACACAAACACACACATATACATACACACACACATACTATATGAGTATCTTTCGATAAGTCAATTTGTATGCAATCGACGCGCATGCATGGCGCAAAAATTTATTTCAATTTTAGACATTGGAATTTCGTTGAATAACTAAAGCGTTGGAATGTAAACAAACACCAACAAATAAGAAATAAGAAAAAAAACAATCTTTATTTGATAGCATTTTATGCATAGAGAAGTGACATGAAAACTATTATTCTGTAGAATTTTCAAAAGTTGTAACAAATGAGCATAGAAACATACGAACAACAATGAATCAAAAAGCAAACCAAAAACAACTTGACTGACTTGCAACCGTAAGCGCTACCAAGCACTCTGACTAATGTGCTTTGGCCATCACATGTACCCACGCATTTAAATTCCTTACCAAAAAATACAACTAAACAAAAACAACAACTGAAAAGGTCGTCGTCGTCGTCGTCGTCGTCGTTGTTGTTGTTGTCGTCGACGCCGCTAAGTCGTCTTTCTTTGACATTTCGGCTTTCAGCTTTGGCTTCATTCTTTTGTCTAACTTGGGTCCATAAGCTGAGCGTTTGTAATTGACACCCACTTAAAAAATGCTGCCAGCAAAGTAGGCGTGCGTTTGCTTAAAGCATTTTTCAATGTTAGACCGTGAAGTAGACAAAGCAACGGCAACAACAACAACAACGACAACGACAATGGAAATATGGTTGTGAAATTATGTGCTTCAACCATTGTAAAATTTAAGCGTCAAAATACAAGAAGTAAACATTTTTTACTTCTTATTATTATTTAAAAAATGAGCTTATCAACTGTCGTTAAAACAAAAACAGACACAGAAACAGCAACAAAATCACAAAGAAATTGTAGTTGTGCAGAAGAGCAGCGTGTAAAACTTTTACCAGAAAGAAATGTGACCGGCGTTTTACTTGAGCTTGTTCCGCTGCAGTTCAATGACACGCGTCGAAAAATTCAAAAGACAAAACTTATATTTAAATGCAGACAAGTCAAATTTTCACATACCAAGTCAGTCAATTTTTTGTATGTTTTTTATTGAAATATTTTTAAAAAACAAAATAATATATTAAAATATGCATTGATAAGCTTTTAAAACGGTTTGCGACATTTCAACGTTTCCGTTTGCGCGTTGAACAAACCAAAATCCAATAAGAAAATTAAAGAAAATTATCACAGTTAAGCGCACAAAGCAAAGTGTTGCCGGAAGGAAGTTGTGTAGATGCGCGTTACTATCTGTGCTACACACACTCACACACACACACACACACGCATACATGATTTGATGTTGATTGGTTCGTCGCACAGGAAATGCCGGTAATTTCATTTTAATAACACTTTTCAACGTTGCCTGTTGTTGTGACGCAAGCAATCAGGCAAGCCACCGACCGGCAAGCGAAAATGCTACACAAACGCTGACGTTGCCATGGCGCGTTGTTTTCATCATTATCATCATTCACATCAGACACATTGTATACTGCATATACTAAAGCTAAAAGATACAAATATTTAAACAAAACAAAACATAAAAAACGCTTATAAAAAATGGCAAATAAAAAAAAAAATTTATGGTGATAAGATTAGAAGGTAGCCTGAACGACCTTTATAGCGTAATTTTATTAAGCACAAAAATATTTGTGCTGATAAACAGATAAGCAAAACAACAAAGCGCACTGAAGCGAAGCGAACATGCCATTGAGCGTTTGTTCGAATATCGCAAACTATTTTTAGTGTTCTATTATTCGCGTACGCAAAAGTCAATTTCATTGTCATTACCAAATAGCCAAAATATGCGTTATTTGCTTGCCTAAACTATCTTATAGACAACTTAAGCTTAAGCGGCCATCTTTGCTCAGACGCTAAATCCTGAATGATTTAATGTTGCCTTGATTGAATTCACACAACATTCTTAGTCATGACAACGTCAACTGGTTTCATTTAAAGACTGGTTAATGTCTTCTTAATATAAACTTAAGCAACAACTTATTTTTTGTTAACCAAACTGACATTTTGTATTGTATAAAAAAATGTTTACCAGAGTCAGAATCAGCGCACCGAAATCGCTGTCGTTCGCTGTCTGTCCAACCGTCTGTCCCGCTGTTGTTTTCGCTACGTACAAACTTAATACATATGTATATATATGTAGCTATGTATAAAAATATTTTTATGTAGGTATGTCAAGGTGATTGTCGCACATCACACATACATACATATATATGCGTAATATATGTACACTTGTCTCTACATAAATTCATCAACGTTTTCAACAATTTGGTTTTTGGTTTTTGCTTTTGTCGTCGCTTGTGATCATCGCTTGATTTTTGATGGGTGTCAAGTACATAATGAAATTTTTGAAATTCTTCTAAGCATCTTCTTGTGACTTGACGAAAAGACGCGTTGTCGCGTTGCCTCGTTTGACGTCGTCGTCGGCCATTTAAATTTGAAATGATTTTCGGTTTTTAAGTCTATTGAATATATTTAATTTTATTTTTTTTCGATTTTATTGTTGTTTGTGCGTGTTAAATGAATGAATGAACAAATGCATGATTGTTTTTTTTTTGTTTTTTTTTTTTTATAAATTATGCTTTGCTATTTTTAGTTTTCAATTAAATTCCTTTTGTTTTCGTTCTTTCAAATATATACGAAATAAATTAATTTGAAAAAAAAATTCCTAAATGTTTAATGTCGACAAATTAGCATTAAAACAAATTTTTCAAAAATAAAATAACAACAAAAACAAAATATACATACATATATAAAGAACGCTGCGTAAACAGTTAAATAATACTGAATGTTCATTCAGCCATAAAACGGCGTTGTCGACGGTCGTTTGTCGTCCAATGAGCCAAGTGAGTGACGTGCCAAGCCGTCAACTGTCGCCGGCCCGGTTTCAGCCGATTCAGCATTTTGTGGCTCGTTTTCGGCAACCAAACACGCTCATCAGCCGCGCATGCGCAGACTTACACACACACACACACTCTCACACACACACACATATACAGGCATTGTAATAAACGCGCCAAATTCATGCTGAAATATTTGTACTTAAACTCGTTTTTAAGGTTTGTAAAAACAAAAAAGAAAGAAAACCATTTTAAGCGCAAAATTTATTACAACGTCAAAGCTTCATAAATATTTTGTTTACAATCGTTTAATTTATGCAGTTTTGTATTTTTTTTTTCTTCTCCTTTTTTTCACCATCGTGTTTTATCATTTTTCTTCGAGTTATTTTTACATATGTGGGCGCAACAATCAAGAGTCAAGAGCTTCGACTTTGAGCTCGATAATAGTTTTCGATAAACGAATTCCACGAGTTGTGCTTTTTTCGATATATTTTATTTTATTATTTTCTTCTTCACTTCATGGCGAGCACGTTAGTTCAGTTCAGCACTCAATTGACACGCATTAATGGTGTGTCTGTCTGTCTATTTAAAATATGTTTTTACGTTATTTTTTTTTTTATGTCTTTTCAATGAATTTTCAGCTTGATTAGCTTTATTTATTCTATAGAGATATGAAATAGAATAGGATGCGCTGCGCCCACTGGCCAATAAAATGAGTTTTGTTGCTTACAGAGCTATTTTGATCTTGAGGTCGTGTCAATGCCATCAAGCATAACTGACAGTTGCTGTCGTTGTCTTGTAGCTCAACGTATCTTCATACTACACCAGCGCACATAAATATACATAGATATTTTTTATGATTATATACATGTCAGTAGTGGCAAAGATATTTTGTTGAAAATCAACATTAATTTAATTTGTGTTGTTCTTGAAGAATCTCAAAGCAAGCACAAGTGTAAGTTTGATGTTTGCTAATCAGACAGCAAAGCCTTAAAAGTTAATTTATTTTTAATGCTATTTATTGCACAATTGTCAATTGTCTACACTGGACTGCACTGCATTGAAAGAGCACTCACTTACTAAGCAACCTCTTGAGCAAAACACAGAAAAAAATCAATAGGAATTAAATTGAGCAACTCACTGTCAGCAAAGGAAGCCTTATTGCTTCTGTTTAATTACTTTAAACGCCTTACTTGCTGACAAATGTTAGTCGAAGGTTCTTTGCATGTGTTTCTTCTTCTGTTTGTTGATTTGTGTTAAGAAACGCAAAACTATACAAACGACGACGACTGTTAGAGACACAAACACACTTTAGCACATGTAACTGTGCTGCTGACATATGCAATAAAATTGTAATGTCTTCAGATGATTTATTTCTTTAGTGCGAGGTCAAAATGCTTATGCAATTAAAATCATTCTTAGCTAATAGAGCCATTGCCATTGTTTGGGGTTTTTTTACAGTTTAAACAGAACAAACATGAAGCTCAAGCTCACTGCAGCTCAGCTTCACAATTGCAATAATTAAGCTGAAAATACACAAATTTCAGAGAATTTTAAAATTGAGATTACAACTTTCCCATAATTGCTTCATTGCTCTACGACAGTCATGCGACACTTATGACATCTGTTTTCCATTGACTTTGCACAGCACTAATGAATATGAGGCATATATAAGAATCAGACGACTGTTCGCGATAACGATAGCAGTACAAATGTACAGACATGTGTGTATACGACAACAACATGAGTTGCAATTTGCAAGCGCAGCCTGCATTGCCTTGTACAAATAAACGGTGTATCGATTACCAAACCTTTTGCTTTTATAATATTTCGCGACTGTTATTCATTGATAGGCCAGTGCGGATTTGTGCAATTTGATTTTATATCGTTTATTTATGTAAGCTAATCTCTCTGGGCGCTCGAACGTTGAAGGCCCAGTGGCAACAAACAGTCGGCCTGATCAAGCGCACGTTCGCAGTTCCGCCGTACTGCTGTCGGTGCAGTTGCTTGTCGCCACTTGACGTAATTGGCAAATTAACGTTATTAAAATAAGTGCTTAGTTTTGACTGTATCGTCCGTCTTATCAAACAATGAACCTTCTGCTTGTTGCCATTGTCGTTGCCGACTGACGATGCGAATTTTTTCATTTTTTTCTTTCTTTATTCTTGTCGCTTAGTCATCGCTATATCTACAAGGCAGACACATCTTCAGTCCATGAAATATGTATAAACAAATAAGAAATTTGTTTATGTTTATACAAAAACAAACACATACACACGATAAACATTGAAATCTTTCAAGTTATTCGACTATTTTTTGTATGCCAATTGCAAACAAGAAGCAAACCAAAAAAAATTCAAGATTGGAAATCAATTTCGCTTGAAATCGTTTAAGTTTGACGTTCTGGCCATGAAAGCCAAAGTGAAAAAGAACGAACTTCTTCCTAGAAAAGTAATTTTTAGCAACAAGATTGCTTTGAATTTGTTGCAGGTGCCGAATGAAGCTCAATAAACGCTTTTATTCAGGCGAAAGTGACCTTCAAGCACATGAAATAGAAATCATTGAAATGAAAAAAAAAAAACAAAAAACATTTCCATTTCTTGAAAATAATAAATGTTAAATTGCTCTTAAGCCGAAATGATGTCTGTTATTTCGGTTGGGCCTTTAAACAGCCAAACCAATGACTACGAATTTGACTTGGCATTGCCTCCTGCACCTCTTTTGCTGCGTAACAACACGACTGGTATCAATAATATTGAACACGAAATCGAATTCGTACAAAAGTAAATATTTGGGGCATACATAGATATGTGAAGTACTTTTGGCAATGATTAATTAAGAAAACAACAAATTGTAGAATATTTTGTAAACATGATTTAAAGTGAACGACAGCAACGACAACGGCAGCGACAGCGACAGCGACGTGTGATTAACCGAACGACCTATCTATCTATCTGTATCTGTTGTGTACATTTGTGTATGAGTATATATGAACAATTAATTTGCGCAGATTAACAATTATCATTGGAATGTGAATTTCGTTGCCGCGATATTGGACACTCTGCCCAAACCGCGCTGTCCGCACGTACGACCAACGCGTTCAATGCTGCTCGCTGTGCCCATGCGGTCGCGTCATACGTTGGCGCAAGACAATTTCGTAAACAATTATTAAAAAAAAAATACAAAAAACAAGATAAGATTAGACAACCAACAAAAATAATGGGCGGTAGGCAACAACAATAACAAATTGTTCGCATTCCTAACCTTCATAATAAATAAACAAGAGTCATAAAACAAAAAACCACAAATTCGATGGAAATTATTAGAAAAAGTTGGTAAATATTTTTTAAGTTATTTTACTAGAAACTCAGGAAATTCTTGACATGAGATTTGGAACATGTTTTTAACTTGTTCGTTCGATAGTCACAACTCGTTGCTAATCTTATCGTTGACAAAATTTAAGTCAATAAGCCTAAATGGCGTGGGAACAGACAAATACAACTAACGAAGCAAGCAATCAACGAACTAAACCAACTGAACCGGACTGGACTGATTGTAGGAACTGGTTCAGAGCCAAAACGAAGATGAGAAATGCGTGCGTATTTCAGCGGAAATTCATTAGCGATTAGTTGTTTATTTCGAAGACAGATTAGTACGACTCGACGACAACGACAACGACAAAAACGACAATGACAATGATGATGATTATGTTTATATTGATGATGATGATGATGATGTTGTTCATGATGACGACAAAGACATGTTGCTCAAGCATACATAACTGATTCGCTTTCCTTTTTTATGTTCACTTACAGCTATACAAAGCCACAATCGTTTGAGGACTGCGTAGGCGATGAACTGCCCGTCGGCTGGGAAGAGGCATATGATCCAAACATTGGACGCTACTACATCAATCATATTGCGCAGACTACACAACTTGAGGATCCGCGACAAGAATGGAAGAGCGTACAAGATCAAATGCTCAGTGATTATTTGTCAGCGGCACGAGATCAATTGGAGAATAAACGTGAAATGTATGAAGTGAAGTCACAACGTTTGGTGCTCGCTCAAGAAGAATACAATCATCTAAACAAGCTTGCAGCCAGTCGCAGTAGCTGTAAGTACACTTAGTCTAATATATGAGTCATTTACTTTTATTAATAATTATCACTTTTTTGTTTTGGTAGTGTGCTCATCGACGAGCTCCATGAGCCGGCATGATCCCGAGCTGTTGCGCGCTGATGTTATGCTCGCCAAGGAGCGTGTCCGGCAACTGAAACAGGAACTGAACCATATAACAAATGATATATCATATACACAGCATGGCATGAACACATTGTATTCGGTGGGCGAGAAGATCAATGCACGTCAGAATGGTTGCTACGATATTGCCGAAGTGCAGGCCATACGCGAAGAGATGCTCAAAGTGCACAAGTCACTTGTCTCGGGTGAGAAGGTGCGCGAAGAGCTCATGCGAAGTCTGGTGCAGATCAAGAACGAACTGAGCCGTCAACAAATTAATGATGAGAATGCCGAACTGATGAATACATCATCGCCGTTCGATCGTGTTTGCGTTGCATCCCAGACGGATCTGTGCGCGGGTGACAATTTGAATAGCGGCGCTCGATTTGCCGAAATGGCGAAAACAAAGCTGCAATATGCGGAATGGCGTAAGCACATTAAGAAACTGCAACAGCAATTGGCCGACCATGTTGAACGCATCGAGCCCGGCCAGCTGGAATCGGACAAGGATCGTATATTGCTTATACAAGAGAAGGAGAATCTATTAAATGACCTAAACAGCATTTCGCTAAAGTCACGCAGTGCCGAAGAGAAGGAGGTTCTACAACAGACCCGACGCAAGCTCGAAGAAGACTTGAAGGAGGCTTACGAGGCTACAAACACTTGCATTGTGAATCGCATGCGTTTCCATGAAGAGAAACAACTCCTGTTGGACAAACTGCAGGAAGCACTCAAGTCGACGAACATGTTGGAGGAGCGTCTGAAATCATTCTCATCGGAGAGTACCTTCTCGATTAGCAGTGGTTCCAGTCTGGGCTCGCTCTCTACTGCAAGCAGCAAGAGTGCGCTCAGCTTTACCGATATTTATATTGATCCATTTGCGGTCGACTCGCCGATCGATGTCGTTGATCTACAACGACGCACGCAACGTCTCTTCCAGCAGCAGCAATTACAACAGCTACAGCAGCAACAACAGCTGCCACCTCCACACGTACAGCCACAACAGCAACAAGGTGTGCACCAAGTGCACGCAACACATGTTCAAACACATCCGCAACTGCAACAGCAACCGTCGTCGGAGATTTCATTGTCGCCGCGCAGCAGCCTTTCAATGGAAACACCACCCGCCTCGCCAATGAAATACAATCCTGTAGTGGATCAGCAACCGAAGGAGGAGCCAACCTATGCAAATGCGCCACCTGCCTACCCCGCAAATCTTTCAGTAAGCGGCGGCCTGGCAAATCCTTACGACCTGGACTCAACGGTGCTGGACTGCATGATGCTTGAGGCCAAACTGCAAAAGTTAAACATGTCTTCGCCACTCCATCTGGCAGCGCCGCTGTCACCCATCTCTGAAAAGCCTTCGCTTCTAGACCTGCCACAAGAAATGCTCAGCCGTTCGTCATCAACATCAAATACACGTTCGGTGTCTGCAGCCGTAAGCAATGAATCGGTGGCCGGTGATTCCGGCGTCTTTGAGGCGTCACGGGCTCATCTGCCACGCAAAGAACTGGCACAAGTGCAGATTGGCTTAAAGTATCTACGCAAGGAAGGCATATTGGTCGTCTCGTTGGAACGTGCGAATAATCTGTCAACGCTGTGGACGGCATCGACAGACAATTCCCAAGTGTAAGTTTCACTTTGAGGTGCAACATTTGTCAACAATAATTTCATTGATTTTCTTCATACCATTTTAGTTATCTGCGCGCAGCTTTACTGCCAAACTCACTGACATCGATTCGCACAAAGGCCATGTCTGACTTCCAGAAGCCCGTCTTCAGCGACACCTTTGCAGTGCCAATTACGCTCGGCAAATTGCTGACAAAAAGCCTGCAGGTGACCGTGGTTAGCATGACAGGCCAGAAAGAAGAAATCATTGTAAGTTTATTCGAATTTTTAAATTGATAAAGTATAATAATTGTTGTCTCGCAAACAGGGCACCGTTCAAATCAGCATGGCCGAGTTCAATCCTGACGACTCGACCCTCAAATGGTACAATGTACTGAGCTCGAAATTTATGCCCACTTTTGAGCCACTTGACATGCCATCGACAAGTGCGGCGGCCGCAGCAGCAGCAGTGGCTGCCACAACCAATGCCACGGGCACACCTGCAGCCGCGCCAGCAGTTGTGTCATCATCAGCTGCATCATGCAAAGAAGAATCATCCGATGAGTCCACAATAACTTCGTCGCAAACATCAACGTTAACACGCAACCAGGCACCACCATTGGAGCTTCAAGCACAAATCGCCGAGGAGCTGCCCGAGCATATCAATCCTAATGATGAAGAGTGCAGCGATGATGATGATGACGACGATGAAGATGATGACGATGAAAACGATGAGAATATCATTGAAAATGTCGATTTGTCGCACAGTGAGTATAATCATGTTAAAGACTTTTGATTAGACTTGTAAATTTGCCTTTTACTTGTAGCCGATTTAACAAAGAATATGTTGGACTCCTATCTGGACAACATGAAGCAAGCATTTGCGGACAAAGAGACGAATACCGAATGCGCCTTTCCGCCAGAGAAATCACGCGCACAACAACACCATCAAATGGCCGACGATCGACCAGTTAAGCGTTCACAGACATTCACGCCATCGGCAGCTGTCAGCAAGAGTCGCTACACGCGCTTGAATCGCAGTGACTCTGACTCGGCGATGCACTTTGCGCCACATCCTTTCCATCGTGGCGCAGTCGAGCGTCGTTCCTTGCGCTTCCACACCAAAGCGCCCAAATCGGTCACAAGTAAGTTGCCTGCTAAAATCTTTAACGATAACATTGAACTGAAATGTCATTTATCTTCTTTAAAGAATTACATCATACTCATATACCCAGAACAAGCTTGGACTTGGAATTGGATCTGCAAGCGCAGCACAGCAAATTGCATTTCTTGAACGATGAAATTTCTAAACTACAAAATCTGAAAGAAGCGTAAGTTATTGTAAAAGAATTCGTGCTTAGAATCTATGCTGATCATAAATTGCAATTTAATAGACTTCAAAAGGCACGCGATGCCAAGGATCCTTTGATCGCCGCTTGGGCAATTGAGAACGAAGAATTCCAACGGTTGGTAGCACGCGCCGATCCGGCTAAATGTCCCGAGGAGAAACAATTGCAGAAACTGCTGATGAAAACCGCCAAAGAGATTTACAAACTGCGCAAGACAAAAGTACCCAAGGGTTGCCCAGATTTGGTTTCATTCAAGTAAGTAATCAATGATAGCGACAATGTAGCAAACATTTAATCTCATTGAATTTGTTATTTTTTTTTACAGAGAGAAGATAACCTTCTTCACACGAAAGGGTCTCACCGTACCCGAGCTACCAATTGAATTCCTTTTGCCCGATGCTGATGCCATCGAAGAAGAGGAGGAGGAAGATGAAGATGACGAGGACAATGCCGCTGAAACGGCAATCGCAATCAATACAGCACTGGTTGCAAGCAGCAATCGAAACAAGAATCTCAGTGAGAATCATGCAGGCGGTGTGGGAAACCGTCGTGAACTGCCACCATACACCGGCGCTGTACCAAAAACGAAGCCAACAGTAAATGGCGTCGCGCCAGTGAGCACCAACGCGCAAGCAACTGTAGCTGCGGCTGCGACTGCGGCAACATCGACCGTAACAGAAAACACGGCAAACACCAAAGAAGAACAGCGATACGAGTATGTCGTCGATCGCACCTACGGCGTTGAGGTGTAAACCATCATTCAGAATGAACAGTTTAATAGAGTGAGAGAGAAACCTGAGACAGCCAGAGATTATTAAAAACCATTCACACACATATATACACACAAAAACACATACACAAACAACCACACCCAAAAACAAAACTGAAAGAATGATTGAATGAAACACGAAAACTGTTTTTTGTAAATTTTTGTAATTATATTTATTGGACTTTATATTATTATTATTATTTAGTTGATAAGAAACAATGAAAGAAAACAAAAACTGATGTAACAAAAATGTGTGCCTTACAAAAACAAAACAAACAAAAACAAAAAGCAATTAATTAACCTTAAACGCGTAATTTGTGTTGAGGGAAGCGCGAATTTCATTAACCTCTGCCAATGAAAATCATCATCTTTTTATGAATTTAAGCCTACACACACACACACACACACATACACATGTATACATGCTAACGAAATTTTTCAACTAGAAAATTAGAACTTTTATATATTAATAATTGACTACAAAGTAAACGAAAAGCCTTCCCTGTCGCCATTCTGTGCGCGCCAAAACAACAATTGATATGAAAACTGTATTCCTAAGACTTGAAAAAATTATACGAATGTTAAACAATATTATTTTTATAATAGTTTTAGTTAATTATACACACAAACATAGTTAGATATTCACATACAAGCGTAAACGCTAAAATGTTGTAAAAAAAAAGATTTATTTAAATTGAAGCGAACCCGAAGCAAATTTCAAATCAAATATTCTTGTTGAAAAGATCAAGTAAGTGAAACAAAAACAATAATATTGAAAAATTATAAATAGTTTTAGTTATTATTTTATTTTATATATTTATGAATTTATCCTATTTTGTTAGTATTTTTTAGCTTGCGTTTTTGTTAAGCTTTATTGATAAATTCATTTAAATTATTATAATTTATATACAACAAAAATTTTTTATAAAAATGAAACAAAAAAAAAAACAAAAATTTAATATTGTACCATACTAAAAATTAAGTTGTAAGGCATATCATTAACTACATTAATTTTTAAGTTAATAACAATCAATTAAGTTATTTACTGTTGGTTTTAGTTCTGTGTATCATATATATATAAATACATATAAAAAAAGAAATGCTTTCTTTATAATTAAAAACAATTACTAAACAAATTATTTGTTAAATTGTTGTTTTTGCTAAAATTGTTGGAGTTTAAAAAGTGTTTTCAATTTAGTTTTGTAGACCTTGTAGCCTTAGAGAAATGAAAAATGAAATACGTAAAATTGCTTAAAATTGTGAGAAATGAATTCAGCTCAGCAAAAGAATTGTTTAAGTTACTCTTATTAACACTCAACCATTTTTTTAATAAGTTATTCATATATACGCGTAAAATAAACAAATATGTATATTGTAGTTGTGCAATAAACAAATCTTAAATAACATAAATACGCAAGTTTTTATTTTCCGATTAATTAGTTCATAATAAAATTTTTCTAGTGTCACTTGTATTGATTTTTATTGCGTGTGACTTGTCTTCCTTTTATTGAAATTATTATAATGAATTTTTGTATCATAGCTACCATTCTGAAGATTCGATCAATCCTCAATTTCGTGTTACTTAAATTTTAATACTGGAGTGACGCATGTCCGAGTTAAAATCAGCGAAAAAAGTGCAAGTGAAAAAGAAGTGATTGTTTTACACGATGACCATTTGCTCGCGTTGCCAACACAAGTAATCGACTTGAAAAGATTTCTACGAACTCATGACCTATTGTAGAAAACGGAAACCGTATTCTATTAGTCTGGTCATGTGAATGTTTGAAAAAACTTACCTTTCGACATTTAACAATCAAGTGCTACATGTTCAACGCAAATATGCATCCTCGTAAGCTAATTCAGCGCGTAAGTATTAGCTATTTGTCGAATGCTGCATTTGACGACTCAGAGTTGCATCTCCTCACAACATCAGATTGACGAATATGTCGGTTTAAACAAGCAAAATTAAGGATAGTCTAATATAGATAAATGCAAAGCTTGCGTTAAAAAAGTATGTGCACACCGCACGTGTGAATTGTTTTGATTAGCCGGTGGGCTAATTCATAAATGCAGCTAGCAGTATGCGCATGCATTTTTTTACCTTCAAGCTTGCGCAATCTTTGCGGTTAAACAAATGTGGCAGTATTGTACTATATATGAACACGACGCTTTTTTATTGCGCTGCAGCTTGCATTTATGATTTACTGGAAGCTTGTCCAATGATTGTGCAAGCCTTACACACTCATCAGCGTCTCTTTTGGCAAAGAAAAGTTTGCAACTGCTCGAATTCACGCCCTCCTGCTTTTAGTGAAATACTTCTAAAATTGAATTAAAATCTTAAATTTGTTAATTGTCAGCATAAAACTTCATAATTAACAAGCTTTATTCAAAGATGTCAAATGAAACGAATATTGTTGCTTTAGCGCAAACAAAAATTTTTAAAATACTTAAAAGTTGCATGCAGTTTGCATTTATGAGTAAATCCCATCATTTAGTTTATCTTTTTTTCAAGAAACAATAACACAAGTGTTAAATTTTGCATTTGAAAATATTGAAGTATGCCGGTATTTCTATAGACTTTAAATGTTTTACTGCCGTATGTGGCTATTATAATGATTGTTCACTTATGACTAATTTAGTTTGAAAAAGCATCAATTCAAAATTTGTACTTCTTAATATTTTTTATTCGTAAAAATAAATAATTACATATATTAGAGCAATTTGAAGCAATTAACAAAAAAAGGGAAAGAACAATTTGACACATATTTCCTCCTTCTCTCTTCCTTCTTGTTGACTTAACTTTATGGTGAATATTTACAAAAACGTTACTCCATTGTACAATTACAGAATTAATGAATACATTTTATATATGTAAGTTACAAATAATTGATCAAATTTATAAAATTCGAAAGTTTTCATTTCGCTGGACAATGAGAACTGATTAGAAATCGTTGATTAGTTCCTCAAAAAGAATGTAATTCGTATTGCTGCTGTTGCTTGGTGTCAGGAGTTGCAAATGTGTTGCTACACGACGGGGGGTGTGGGGTGCTCTGGCCAGGAGTTGAGTTGACTTTTGACGGGTGTTGGTGGTGGTGGTGGTCTTGATTTTGGTGCGGGTGCGTGTGCAGGTGCTGCTGTGGAGGTGGTGTTCAAAGTGCTGGGAGATAAGCTCAGAATCCAACATTGTAGTGCAGATTTTGTGGCGAAAAGTTGGCAATGCCGTGATTGAGTGCTAAAACTTTACTTATTATTTTCAGTTCTTCAAGATTCTTTAATTGACTAAAATTATTACCTAAGCTAAGTGAATTACCTGATGTTGATGATGTTGACGAAGACGATGACGAAGACGAAGGCGACGAAGGGTCGACAGACTTCTGTTGTTGATGCTGCAACAGCTGTTGTTGCAGATACTCTTGTGCATTGCGCTGCAATTGATTGCTCAATTGTGGCGTCAAATGTTGACGATAGAAATTTTGATTGTCTAAGTTTTGTTGTTGTTGTTCCTGCTGCTGTTGTTGTTGTTGTCCAACGATTGATGGCGGTAGGCGCGTGGAAAATGAATTACTTGGCTGTACTTGTACCGAAGCGGAATTTAGGCCAAAGTTTGAAGTCTCCGATTCCTGACGAAAGAAACGAGCACGTTGTTGCTGCTGTTGCTGCTGCTGGTGCTGTTGTTGTTGCTGTTGTTGCTGCTGTTGCTGTTGTTGGTAAAGCGCATTGCTGACGTAGTTCGGCAAGACCAACTGTTGTGCTTGTGATTGCTGAAATTGTTGATAGCTGTGCTGCGGCAGTGGCTGCACTAATGATGCCTCCAACGGTTGCTGCGCGGGCGAACCAAACGCAGGGAAATTGAACTGAGCCGATGGTTGAATATGCACCGAATTGCTGACGCCGACGCCGACGCCGACGCCATTGGCATTTCCGTTGTTTGGCGTTGCGGGCCCAGGCGCATTGACCACGTTCTGCAGTTGTTGTAAATTTTGAAATATTTGCTGGACTGGATTCACATTAGATTGCTTCTGCTGATAGTTGTTGGCTATGATGTTGTTAGCGTTGCTGCCGCCGCTGCTAAACTTATTTATTGCTGTGTTCTGCAGTGGCAATTGCTGTTCGATGGGATATGTTGGATAGATGATTGTCTTTGTGTGTGTGCTGGGTATGAATTCAACCGAAGGTCTTATAGTGAAACCGGGTTCTTGTGTCTTCAATGGCGGCGGCGGTTGTAACTTCTGTATGGCCTCAATTGATGGCAGCGACTGCTGTTGTTGTTGCTGTTGTTGTTGCTGCTGTTGCTGTTGCAGCGACTGCTGTTGTAGCACTTGTAATTGATTGACTGTGCTCGGCTGAGCAATGGGTGCAGCTTCAAGGCTCAGCGTGCTGCCAGCGCCGTTGTTCGTCAGTTGCGTTTGCTGTTCGAGCAGCTTCAATTGCCGCAAGATCAGCTCCTGTTGCTGCTGTGCCTGTACCTTCAACTGGTAGATTTGTTGCTCCAAGGCGCGCTGCCGTTCGATGAGGTAATTATTAACGCTCGGCCGAGGCGCAATCGTCGAGAAGGCCTCCTATGGAAGAAATGACATGACACTAAGCAGAAGTAAAGCGCAGCTAACTTACCTTAATGAAACTGGGCGTTGGCACGGCATTCAGCAGCAGGGCTTGTTGTGTGGTACGCGCGCTCGTTGTCGTCGTCGTTGGTATTGTTGGCGTTGGCAAAGTGGGCGGCAATGCCGTTGCCTGCACTGCGCCCGCCTCTGCCTGCAGGACATTCAATTTCGTGATTGTTGGCCCGACATGCGGCAGCACTTGTTGCGAGTACGGCGGCGCTATGAGGCTCTGACGCTGCGGCTGCACAATGGGTCGGAACTTCTGGGCGGCGCCACGCTCGTCCAGATCGACCGTGAAAGCGGTCACCAGGGGTGCCTCCTGTATGCGTATGTCGTCCTTGTCCACCAATTCGATATTTTCGCCGTCCTCGTTGTGTGTCGGACGCGGCGTTGTTGTTGTTGTGGTCGTTGTTGTTGTCGTCGTGCGGCGACGTGTTGTGCGCGGACGCGGCGTTGTCGTCGTCGTCGTTGTTGTGCTTGTTGTTGTTGTCGAAGTGCTTGCTGTTGTTCTGGGCGTGGCTGTTGTTGTTGTTGTTGTTGCTTCAACATTTTTCTTATTGTTTCTAATCTCGAATTTGATCTCATCGCTGCCATAATTGCTTATCTCATTGCTGGTGACAGCGGCATTGCCAACACTACGTGCCGCCTGACGATTCTCCTGCTCCGCGCTCTCGGCAACATGTTCGCCCACGGCATTCGCCACCGCAATTGGCGCGCCCAGACTTGGACTTGCCTTCGTCAGTGTCGTCTTCTTCCACAGCTTGGAGCGATCGATGAACGAGGACAACAGTTGCTCATGCGCGTTCCGCTCATCGAATGTTGCCGTATAGAATTGCACTGTGGGCACAACTTCGCCGGCGCCATTCGTGCTCTCCTCGAGTATTTCATCTTTTTGCCCAAACACTGTTGGTGATGGTGATGCTGCTGTTGTTGCTACTGTTGTTGTTGGTGTGTTGTATGTGCTTGTTTCGAGCGGCAGTTGCAACGCTTCCGTCGCCGACTCAATTTCCGTCACTGTCTGTGCCGCCTCCGCTGCCTCTTCCTTCTCGAGCTTGTCTATGGCACGCAGCAGTGCTTGCCTCACCGAATAGTCCAGCTTCTGTATTGCCTCGCGTGGTATAATCTCATTACTCTCCGTCGAACTTTCATCGCCGGTCTCGCCGTGCACAGCAGTGGCCAGTGACAGAAGCAACAGAAGGAAACAACTCACAAGTCGCTAAAATTGTCAGAGTGAAAAATATGTATTATTGTTGCGTTTCATTGATATGTTAATAGTTGTGCACAGACGCACACACACACACACACACAAAATGATATCATTAACTGGCATAGGCATCATTTGCTTTGCTTTGCTATCGCCTAACGACATGTTTTCCGTCATTTAATGCGATTACCAAAATTATAATTTGCGTAGCACAAAAGTCTTCAACATAATTGTGTGAGCGCCAAAATGTGCGCATTGATGTCTTAATAAAGCCAAGCCAAGGCAAGAAGTTGTTGCCATGGCAGTTTTGTAATGACTCCGCTCGACTAATAAGAATTAACCTTAGCTTATCATAATTTCGTTTTATATTTTTAGTGTAATTACAAACACTTTCATGCCGTCTGCACATGCACCAACGCAATCGCACGCTTTGCGACTCAGCTCCGCGTCCTCTTGCTATCAGCGCATAAGCATCTTTCCAGCGTGTTTGCCACCATCATATCGAGTTATGCGAAACCGCGAGTGAGTCGTGTATGGCAAACATTATCTAATTACGAATGCAAACGTGTTGCGATACCAAGTTGCATGCACGATTTGCGCTGAAACATATTTCATTCATACATTTACTCTTCCATTTGGCAAAAGGCAAACGGCAAATGGCAAATGCCAAAAAACAAAAGCAAAAGCAAAAAATCATTGCAATGTTTGGCAAATTAGTTAAATCTGAGCCGCTTGTTGGCGAGCGACTTTGTAAGCGTAGAAATATACAATCGCCAAGCAACAACAACGCAAAGCGAGTTGAAAGCAATGCGGCGGCAATTGAGCCACCTGCTGGCCTCTTGTTTGAGTTTGGCCCAACACTTGCGGCCACGTCGCTGGCGCTTGGTCGCTCAACTGTTCCTTCGCCTCAACGGTTTTGTGTAATTTTCCTAAACTGTCTTTGGGTCTGTCAATTTGGTTACGCTTCGTTTTCGTTGAGTTCAATTATGCCTGCGAATGCAGAAACGCAGAAATGTTGCAATGTGCTTTTCTTTTCGTGGAACGTGCTGCGGCCTATGACTTAATAATTGCAAGCGCAATAAACAATGCAATTTTACTTTCATTTGCATTTTCTTATCTCCTTGAAAACAACAAAAATCTCAACTGTGCTGAAAGTTATTATAGTTGTCCGAGTCCCATCCTCTTTTCAAACTTATTGAACTTCAAAAACGATTTGTAACAAACAAACGAGGGTTAAAAGTTCAAGTTCTGCGTTGCCACAAAACTTGGCAGCGCCTCAAAGTGCCGTCTGCCCAAATTGCCGTTTGCATGCCTGGCAATGAACATGAAAACCACAGCAACAGCAACAACAACAACAATAACAACAACAGCAACATCATTAAGTGGAAAGCCAATAGGAAACAAATCTGACGTCTGACGGCACAAAAACAAATCACCGCAAAGCCAAGCGAGTCAAATCAACTTTAAACCGCAAAATCAATAATTTCACTTGTTTCTTTTAACGTCTTTTTGGTCTTCTTCTTTCGTTTAGTTTTTGCTTACATTTTCCGCTTATTTCTCTAACGAAAAATCACAATGAGCAACAACAACAACAACACATTAACATTAACGCTAATCAAGTTGTTGCACACAAAGCGAATACAAGAGAGAAAACCGACGCCTTCGAAAATCATAAAAATCAAACTACTCAACTTGAAACATAATTCATTTGTGGGTTTTACTTTGGCGTATCTTTTCCAATGTTATTTTTCGATTTATTTTAAATATTTTCTTAAGTTTATTTCGAGGCATGTAAAGTATTACGGAACTTAAATTTGTGTAAACACACACACGTCTGTACTTAAAATAACATATTTGAAATTATTGGCGGACAACTGAAACGCAAATAAGGAAATTATTATTTACATATTGAAACTATACTGAAAGAGCCAGAGGGCGGACACTCACGGTAACTGTAAGCCAAAGATAATACTTGTTGATATAAAATTCATTCAGCCGCGTGAGATGTCCAATATTGAAGGAAATGTTTATCAGCAAGCACAATTCAAATATTGATTGACTTAATAAGATCTCAGAGACGATGACTGCCGAAACCACTAAAAGTATTGCAACTTATTAACGTCTAAGGGGAAGTAAGTCATTAGCTAAGCCAGTTAAGCATGATTAACGTCGCATGAGGCATTAAATAAATCTATTAATTTATTTTAATGAACGAAAACCAAAAACAAAAAATAAAACACAAAAAAACCATCTTAATTTGCCAAAATAAAATTCAAGCGTATTTATTTTGTTGAAGGCAACGAATCAGCAAGTGAGTGTAAAAATGATTTGAAAAAGTCAATAAATTAGCAATAAATCATAAATTAGTGTGAAAATTTAACGTGCTCGCAAGACCGCAGAAAGCGACACGCGCAGACCGAGCAGACAGTGTAAGTAAGTGAAACGAAAGCCTTACATAAGTCAAAATTGCGGCTTTCATCCGCTGGCGTCGGCGTTGGCAGCGACAGCGACAGCGAACGCTTTATTAACACACATTTCGTTGAAAAATGGCACATCATTTCTGTGCAGCGAATTTGCCAAGCGGACAAACGGACAGTGACTGAGGAGGCTCACAATGCGCCAAATTAGAGCGCAACTTGTTTCACTTTACACAGAGAAGACGAGCACAGTTTGGTTTTTCATAGAAACAAAAATCACATATTCAAAAAGGGGGCATAACAGAGCAGAGCAGAGAGGAGCAGAGAAGAGCAGCGCAGTTGAGATTTCGTTTTGCAATTAATTTCACGGCACATGGTTTGCATTTTTGCTGGCGCTACTTCTTCCATTTCTTGGCCACCACCACCAGCAGCACTTGACTGCCGGACATTGCATTTAAGCGACGCTTTTGGTTTTGCTTTTCTTTCATATTTTCCATTAAAAGTTGCAGTTTCATTTATATATATTGCACAAGCGATGCACTCAACTCAACGCTGCAGCTTCAACATGCAACGGGCAACTGAGCAGCGTT
This sequence comes from Phortica magna, assembly GCA_037044515.1. Classification (NCBI taxonomy): domain Eukaryota; kingdom Metazoa; phylum Arthropoda; class Insecta; order Diptera; family Drosophilidae; genus Phortica; species Phortica magna. The sequence goes on from JBAMBP010001642.1 coordinate 182,300, forward strand.
CCATTGCGTTGAGTTGTGTGTTGCATGAAGAGTACGCATGCGTGCATGCGCTTATTAATCAGCGTCATACAATCCGTTTTGCATCATCATCATCATCACCATGCACATCATCATCATGGCAGGATTTTTCAGCTTAAGCAAGTCCGTCAACGGTCTTTGCAATTGTTTCTTTTTTTGGCATTTTATTACCGCACATTTCTTACCTCATCGACGGCTTACTTACCGTCGGTCTCTGGAATGGTATGCGTCGCAATAAAAAATAAAAATGTCAACGATGAGCAAAATTGTGTAAAATGACATGGATTACCGCGTTGGCAAATATTGAGGTCGTGGTTTATTGAATAATCATAGCGACGAGACAAAGACAAGGCACTGACAAGGCACAAAACCGACGGTCCTAACAGACAAACTCACAAAGTGGCCGTTTATCATATGACAAATCATAAGCAATAAATAAGGCATATATGAAACATGAATATTGAATTGGATTTCGTTGAACAAAGGCATGCTTATCTTGTTGAGACACGGCACGGCTACCTAAAAATGAGATCTTTACATTTGACAGTTTAAATGTTGCACAAGTTGGCCTTTAACCTCTTATAAATCTCTTATCTGTTATCTTGTCATTATTGTTGTCAACAATAATAATTGCATTGCGCAATCAATGCTAATGTAAGCTCAAGGTCATCAACAACAGATAATGTCGCATACAAAGCCTTTGTATCTATCACATGTTATATGCAACTGCGACTAAAATTGCTAATCATAAAAATTAAAATAATAATAAAAAGCAATAAAAACGTATTTTACGAGCAAACGAATCCAGTCCAAGCTGACAGTGTGTATGACACACAAACAAAACATAAGTTAAAAGCTCATCAAAATGCCACAAGCAGTCAAAATATACAAGATTCATGGCTTGCAATAGGCCGCATTGCGTAATAAATTGTTTTAGTATTTTACGATCATTTAACAGCCTTTGTTGTTGCCACTTGCTTATCGTGGCGGTTTTCTGAGACGCGTTGAATTCATAAAATATAAAAAACAATGTAATTGCCACCAGCATCTTAACAAAATGCATTTATTTATTTTCATCTTTATATCTTCGTTTTTGTTTGTTTTTTCCTCTTTGACAAAAAAATGTAAATTCAATTCGATTATCATAAATTCACACTCTAAAGTCGTGTATAGGCTTTGTACCTTTCTCGTTTGCAACTCAATTTCTGTGCTGCTCGATTTGAGTCTGCGAGCGAGCTATCATAATTCCGCCTTTGAATATTTGCAGTCAGCTTATCGTTCCAAAATCAAATAATCGTCATTTGAATGCGTTTTGATTGTTTTTTCTTGTTTTTTTTTTTTTTTGATTTTTTTTTGCTTTTTGCGTTTTATTTTGAACCTCTGTTTTGACATTTGCTCGCCGCGCGTTCGCAGCAACAAACTTCGATTCGCGTTGATCAAGTCTATGTTTATTTTTTGCCTTTGTTGCTTAATCTTTATTTCCTCTTGTAATTTATTTGCATTTAAAATGGACCATCGTTCAGTTTAGTTTGGCTTGGTTTTTGTTACAATTTATTTGAGCAATTTGTTAGCGGGCATTAACATATTTATAGCCATTTAATTGACTCCGCCGTGTTTTACGTTTCGTTTCGTTTCATTTCGCTTCGTCTCGAATCATTTCGATTCATACGATTCATTTCGAACTTAGAGCTTATCTTTCATCTGTCCAATAAACAAAAGCGCAAACAAATCTGCTGTTGAATGCTATGCAAAATCGAAATGTGTGAACATCGTTTTGTTCACTGAGGTTTTTCTGGGTTAAAGTTGCGCTTGTTAATTGTGCAGAGGTCAAATTTCATTTGAGTTATCGTCATTTTGATCGCTCGCTTGAGATAAAAATCAACAAGTTCAAGATTATGGCTGTGATAATCTGTGTTGTTTTCAGGCCCAACACTTCAACTACTGTGTGGTCTGTTTGTTTATTTTTTTCTAACTTAGTCGTTTGATAACATTGGCTCATTATATATTGCACACACATACATACATACAAACATGCATTTAGGGGCATTAAAATGTTGTTGTAATAATGTTTCGCTTCTTTACATTTTCACGAGTAATGACAGTTTTTTCCCCCTGTGCATAACTGCGAACCAAACGTGCCCATTGTTAGACTTTGTCGATGAGGTTGGCGTCGTATTTGTTTTTGTTTTTGTAATTTTTTCGTCATTCGTCGTAGGCAAAGTTAGCTGCAATGTCAATGGCACCATTTCTGTTCGGAGTTTCACTTTTATCGACAGCCATCTTCAGCATCAACGAGCCAAAGTTTCAGCTTAGGCAGATGCGCCAAAAGCCAAAGCCCCCCAAAGCCCAGCCACTTGAGACTATCCGTTGCGGCTGCCACTGTGCGTACATTTGAGTTTTGTTTATTTATTTTGTTGCTTTTTTATTTCTGTATTTTTCTTGATTTTGTTTTTTTTACTTTTTTGCACATTTTGATTATTATTTTTCTTTTTGAACAGTTTTTTGTGATTTTGTTTACTTCGTGGATTATTATGTAAAATATCATCTCTTTCTTCTTCTTGTCGCGCGTTGCGTGTCATTTGAGCTCATTTTTTTGTATTTTATTTTTCGTTGCTTTGTTAATGGTTACAGTTATTTTATGACCTTTCGTCTGCAACAATTCATATTTTTTTTTTTGTTGAAGAGAAGACGCTTAAGAAGTTCAGGCTATATGATAAACGAAAGACTTAAGCAACAAACTTGGAGTTTTGTATTGCAACTGTCAATGCAAGCGCTCACTTCGTGCAGTTGTTGTTCACGTATGTTTATGCTTGTGTACTTTCAACACACAGCAATGTCAATTGAACCTAACAGAAGACACTTTCGTTGCTTCGGGTCGTGTACACAGCACTGAAGATCACTTGAGTTGTTTTAAAAAAGCTTCAAGTGAAGTATGACGTCGACGAAATATGTTCATGACTTCTTCGCTGTTTGCTGCGCTGATTGAAAGTCTAATTTATGTCAAAAAGTCGGTGACGGCTTTGAAGCCATGTTTGCCTTGCTGAATTTACTTATTTTGACAGATGCACAAGTTCGTGCAAACGCAAAGATAAAAATCAATCTTCTTCACATTTGTGTTGATGAATGTGCGGGCGCTTCAATGAGATTTGTGTATTGAAGACGCTCGCTTGCTTTTACTTTATGAATGAAATATGAGCTGAAAGACATTTTGTTTGTTGCCTTTTTTTTAAACGTTCGTTTTTTTTTTTTTTCTCAGTTTGTTTTTGTCCTCTTACAAAAACATTATTTAGTCAAATTTTAATGTTTTTTTTTCAAGTAAGAAAAATATGGTCTCAAATATTAAAGGCATTAAATAACAATTGCGTTTATGACATTTTTCCGCACATAAAAACGAGAAAAATAAAACAGAAAAATAGTTGCATGGGAATTGACCTCAAAATTAAATAAAAATCCAGAAAGAAAAACAACAACAAAGCAAGTGAAAATGTCGAAGTTGGCATTAAAATGTGCGTTGCATGATCAAAGCGCACGACTCAACGTACTTTAATGTATACAGTGTAACGCCCTTTAGTGATGCTTGATGCCTGCATCTTTTAAAAAGCTTAATTCAATTATGTAAATGGATCTCTTTCTTCACATTTTAATTACCGACAACAAGCAGCGACATTTTTGCGCATTTTACACACTCATTTTTGTGTTTTGGCTTATGATCAATGCTGGTGCGACCACTCGGTCGACTCTTGCTGTCAGACTCACTGCAAATCAGCTTAACTCACACACACAATTTGATTTATTATGCGGCAATCTTTTAGTCAACCTTTCTATAATGCTATAAAGCAGAAAGCAAAAAAGTCAAAATTATAAATAATGAAATAAAATAAAATGAAAAGAGGTAAGTAAGACCTGTGCGAAGTAAAAAAGCCAAAAACAAGTCAATTTGAAGCATTGTCAACTGCAATTATGCAATTTTTGGTTGCTTGCTCGGACTGCAACGAAAAGTGAAATTTCATTGCACATCAGCAACAAACAAAAAACTGCGGACATCTTCGGCAACTGCAAAGACTGCCGACCAGCGAGCAGCATCAGCAACGTCTACCGTATACCGTCTACCGTCTGTCGACGGGTGACTTCTCACTTTCATTCAAGGTCCAAAGTTGCCTTGTTGTCGCTTTGCGCGACTCTTTCGAAGATGCTTCGATGCTTTTGTACACAAAAACACTTGCGCAGGTTTTGATGCCACCGCGGTTGTTTTTTGGCAACGCAATTTCTGTCATCTCGTATACAAAACTTGCGTAATCCATGATTGGCAAGTCCTGTTTGACGTCTGTGCGCAATTATTGGCTGCATCATCTTTATTCAACTGAGGACCTTATGTAATTGCAATGAAACTCAGACATATGTTTCGAGTGAATAGCATGTTTATTTCAAGATTTCTATCATTGGCTTGATTTACGACAAGTGCTGCATAATAGCTTCAGGACATGCAAGCAGGAAGTGCTTTTAAGGCAACCAAAACTATGCTGGTTAGGAAGACATTGCCAATCGGAGGTGTTAACACTTATTAGCAAATCATAAAACCGAAAAAACAAAACGCACAATTCAGACAAAGTACTAAATAATGGACAAATAGCTAGACAATGAAGTCAATTCTTTAACTATAAGGCCATAAAGTTGATTTTGTGCTCATAAAATAAATTGCTTTTTTTAAAGAATTTGAACATTGATTGTTTGCTTACCAAAAGCATTATTAAATCCAAGTGTGTTTGTGTGTTATATAATCCAATGTATGCAATCGATTCACTTAAAAAATCCAATAAGAAACGCAAAAGTCCTAAATTAAAAGAAAGTTACACAAATCAAATTTTTGGAAAATATCACAGCGTAAAATAAATTCACACGCAATAAAAATGTAATTTTTCAATCAAAACCAATTAAACGCAAATTAGCAACTTTATTTTTTCTGTTTGTTTTTTTGTATTGTTTTCTGATTTTCACGCTTCAAAGGTGTCTTCAATTGTGGTATCTCTTTTAGTTTTTGTTTGTCTTTTGGTTGCACTTTTACCGTTCATTTATCGTTATTTTCAAATTAGCAAATTTTTAATTTTTTTTTATTTAAAAAAAATTAAGAAATGGAAGAAATATTGTTGGTAAGTTTGTTGAGTTAACATACAAGTGCCAATACGTTAGTAAAATTTTAATTGATTTTAAACACGTTTATCGATCGAAAGAACGACCAAACCGAACCGTCTGAATGCTTGCTGCAGACTGAGCATGCGCGGTGGCTCAACTTCCCAGAAACTGTGACGCCTGCCCGAAACCGCAGTTTGAAGCAACGCCGTACTTCCAAAACAGAGCGTGGCCGTCGATACTGCGCTTTGTGTCGGCAGACGCGTCGCTGCTGTGTACTGTCCGTCTGTTAACGCAAATGTTATTTCTCACTGTTAGTTAGCAGACTCGGCTAATGAATGAAAGCTGCTTGCGCGGGGCAAATACTTGTTGCAGTTGTTGCTTTTTGTTGTTTTATCTTTTGTTGTGCTTGGGCTTTTGTTTTTGTTTTTGGTTTCTTTACCAAGCCCTCTCCAGTTGCGCACTGAGTCGTATATCGTTGGCCACTCATTCGTTGCTGCCTCTTCGCTTGAACTTGCTCTTGGCGTGCTTTGAAGCTGCGCACGAGCATGACAGAAATTCACAGCAAATTGTACTCGATTTTCAGTGCTTCAAAGTAATTTTTCCAACATTTGCATTAAAGCAAATTCAGTGCAACATTTAATGTTTGAGGCTATGATGATGCAACCGTGCAAGCGCAATTGTCCGACATGTATGTGCTATGCTTGCGATTAAACTAATCTTTTTGTTTATATTTATTTATTAATATTTTGCTTTGCAGCCGCTTTGTTAATATTTGCAAATTGGCACTCAACTCTTTCAACATGTTGTCGTCGTCGTCGTCGTCGGCGTCGTCGCCTTGGTTACTTAACTAAGTTTGCTTTGTAGCTTCTTTACATTGTAACTGGTTTTGTGAAATTTATTTTGTGTTTTTTTTCACAAATTTTTGACTCGTTTTCGCATCTTATCGGTCGTAATGGAAATCCTTGCCCAAAGTGGTGCTGCACGATCACAGACAAAAACACTCCTCCAAAGTTGTTAAGCGACTTGAAACAAGTCTTAATGAGCATCGAACGGCAGCATGCTCAAGTGTGGCATAAATTTGAGGCTGCCTCGGGAATTTGACATTTCACTCGTTTGGTGCTCATTAGCTCCATGTTTGCTGCATTTTGTATTGCATTGTTCAAGCTCAACGACCAACAAAAGTGCAACTAAGGATAATATGACGATAGCATCTTTAAGCATGTTCAAGTGACATTTTGTAACAACACAATAAGATAGCACAACAAAAAGTGCACCGCTCTATCATTTTATGATTTATTCATTTTAATTTTATGAATTGAAAATCACACATATCGAAAAGTTGTGATGCAATTTTCGATTCGTTAAGCAAAGTTGTAATTTGATTTGAAAAACTCAACTTCGACATGCTTTCAATCGCAGATGGCAAGCGTTTTCATCGAATTAAGTTACGGAGTGCGCACAAATTGAAACTTATTTCCGATAAATTGCTTCAAGTAGAAACGGATACTTGAGAAGAATTGTTCGCATAGCATTGCTTGACTCACACAACTATTGCACTTTGCTATGTATACATTTTTCCACACTAAGCTACAAACTCACCAAAAAGACAAAATTGTGGTCGGGCACACTAAATATTATATATACTTAAATGTTTTTTTTTTACTTGCACACCATATTATTTTATATATACAATACAAACATATTCGACGAAAACATACTCACTGAATTTTATTTATAAAATGCTCATCAGCGCAGACACGAGTGCAATTTCACTTTTCTACTAACTTTGCACAAGACTCGATGACTCGAACATTGGCAATAACAATAAAAATAATAATAAGCAATAACAACAACAACAACAGCAATAGCAAAAACAAAAGCAACAATAACGACAACGACAGCGGCAGCGATGATGATGAGCTTCTCTAACGATCATCTTCATTGTGGATTTGGATGCTGCGAAAGACGTTGCCATGGAATGACCTCAGCAGCGCGCACCTCTTCAAACCTGTGCTGTGATGTGTTTTTATTGGTTGTTGTTGTTGTTGTTGTTGCGTTGGCTTGGCTTTTTCGCACTTTAACAACTTCTTCCGCCAACGTTTAGCAAACACAAATGCAAAACGCGGAAAAACCACGCATGACAATTTTGCTTTCGCATTTTTACGGTTTTTGGCGTGGCATTTTCACCATGCCACACATTTAGTTGCACTTTGTGGCTTACATCTGATTTAATCTTGGCAAATACACAACAATAACTCTAGATAACTTTTACCAACTTGAGTCATCGTCATTTTTTTCTTTTTGGTTTCTTCAAATGTACGCAAATAAAGCATATTGCCACCTTTTGTATCGATTGTGTTGCAAACCTGCTTTCTTTCTTTGCCATTACTTTTGCGGTAACTTCTTCGTGACTTTTGATATTTTCAATAGCTGAACCCGTTCCTACCTTTTTCTTTACCTTTGCCACCATTGTTTTCTACATTTTTCGGCTGCTGTTCAAAAACTTTTCAATTTGACTTTTGGCAAGCGCAAACAACGAAATAAACATCGATTGTTTCGAACAAATATGTATGTGAGCATAACGGCTTAAGGCGAACTTTCTTGTGTTTTTGCTGTTGCACGTGTTGAGACAGGTAAGTCTTACCGCATTTGTAACAGGAAGCGCGCATAACTCGGGGGAATACACACCGTGTGTGTTGGAGTTGATTGACGATAATTGACGGATGCCCAAGTAAAGGAAAATGTATTTGGCCAATTTTCTAAATGTCATGAGTGTCATGGTAGGCAAAGCTAATGCAATTGTTGGCCACTGCTTAACCCAAATTCAATAAGGTGACGCGCATTTTGCGATATTGAAAATCACCAATCATCCGTTTGAATACCCAATATCATGACTGGCGACAGTAAATTAATGAAATATATTCATAATTTTACATGGCTGATATTGATGTTAGCGATAAGTTATGAATCCCATTTAGCCATTCATGCATAATAAGCGGATGAGTGACAAATAAAAAAAATAGTAATAATAATAATAAGCAAGATAAGAAGAGCCATGAAAGCAAAAGTTCAAATAAAAACGTCACTAAAATCGAAGACATTTCATTTGAAATGCAAATGGGAATTGTTTCAAATCGTTTTAGGTGTAAAATATGGCCAACCCCACTGAAGAAGACGACCGTGAGGTGCAGTGTGTGAAACAGCCAAAACAGGCAAACAAATTTGAAAAGCACGCAAAATCGAAATATTTGCCAATCATTTGATATACACGGCCTCATTGAAATGCGTTCATTCGTTGGCGTTGGTCAGACGCGTTGCGGCATTCGAAGTTGACGGGACCTGGGAAACAATCAACAAACTTTCGAACAAAAGAGGCTTATCAAATATTTTTTTGGTGTTGTCTGTTAAATTATACAAAATAGCTTTTTAAGCAAGCGAAATCAATCATTTTCACAGACGATCAAGCCAGATTGACTAATTGTTGCGTATATGCATAAAAAATCAGTTTGAATTAACTTACTTGGAAATTGAACCATGAAGCTGACCGGGCGCTGCTTTGCTGCTTTGCCGCACCCACCACAATAGGCTTCAAATTAAGCCGAACAAATATTGTTGCACAAGCCGCGTCAACAATGAGAAATGAATATGAATGCATTTTAATTGTACGCGCAAGAAACTCGATGCAACAGCAGCAGCAACAGCGACAGCGGCGACGGCAGCAGTTGCCAAAGTTGTTGCTACTGATGCGGCGGCGCCGTTCAACCTTTGAACTACTGTGCGTTGATTGAAACACAAAGTTTAATGGCCGCTCAATGGTTAGCTGACACTTATAAAATAATAAAAAAAAATTAATTGAAATTTGTTTTCCTCTGATTAATGCCAACAACGGCAATTGTTGTCGCTTTGATTGACAGCCTGTACAAGACTTATATTTTCCTTTACTGTGCCATTGCCGAAGAGAAAGTCTTTGCTTTGTGCCCCCAAACACGATCACTTGATGCTGTTATTAATGACAGCACAAAAATAAGACAATAACTAAAATAAAACAAATCAACACAAAAAACGCGACAATTCTATGTTATATATACATCAGATGTCAAAAAGTCAGATATTCAATAAGTCACGCCAACCCACTTTCCGGCTTTGTGCAACACAAAACTACAAGTTATAAATTATCAGCGGGCGTTGAAGTTAAATCGCACAATGCTCATAAATCTTTGGCAGTGCAATAATATGAATTATTAAAATTTACGTATTGTAAGCATTTATTTTTTGAGCGAAACTTGACCGCGGTTGGTGGGTGTACGCATTGTTGGTGCCATTGTCGTTGCGAAGAACGCCCACGGGTCGGTGTGGTTTGGCTTGGTTGGTGTGTGAAAAAAGTTTCGTGGCTTTGGTTACAAAAGAGTTCAAGCGGCTGGCGGCTTTTGGTTAGTCAACACGCAAACTTTTTGGCTTAAATATTATACAAAAAGTATCTATCATTATCACACTAAGCTTCCAAAAACAAAAATGAATAATTGCTTTTGTATTAAACTTTTTCGATTACCCGACTTATATAAATCGATGATGTCGAAAACAATAAAACTCAACTTTTGATTGTCCAATAAACTAAATGATTGTTGAACTAATAAAATAACAAAAATTTGCCAAGTGCAAAATTATATTCAATTTAAAAAAGAAATACTCAACTCGATTTTGCTATAAAACTGCTGTAAAAGACAATGTAATAAATAAAAAAAGTGCAAGAAACTCACATCGATTTTATCACATCTATAAACATATTTACTTTATTTGGATAAATATTTCTAGGCTTTGAATATGTTTATACATTCAATTCACATTTATAAAAAATGATATTCTTATTCAAAAAAAGTCTTCATATATATATACGCATAAAAATACACTTGTATGGTCGTCAGACGACAAAAACACATTGAGCACATCAATAAAGAAACGTTTGCATGCTTTCAAATCCAAAATTCGTAAAGTCATTTTCAGTGCCAATTGATGTCATTATAAGTACTATCAAATCCGCTGTTAGGCGCCACCGCTGCATCTGTGCTGCAACTCAAGAAATGAAAATGGAAAAAAACTTATCAAAAATATTTACTGCTTTTCGCTTTTGGCCCATTACATGTATTAAGACTACTTTTGCATTAGGACTGTTGACCGAGTTGAGACTCAAGTTAAGCAATGTAAATCACCTAAGATGTTGCACAATCAATCAACGCCCTTAAATCAACCAACTTAGCCATTCGCAAGTTGATTATCAATAATCACTTGTATAATTCGCATACAATCCCGTTGTCGTGCGGCGGTGTTGTCCACCAGCTGTTCGATGAATTGATTCGACTCGATATTCGTATTGGGCGGTATGTCCTGTGTGCAAGATATGTACTTGTTGAAGATCTCTGTATTCAGCGAGGTGGATAAGTAACTCTCCTCTTGTTTTAAAATTTTATTGAGCACTTCGGCTGAGGCCAGCAGCTTTTCCTTGGTCTTATGATAGACATGTAACTCCTTTAGACTTGCGTAATCAGCGCTAGAGAGTTCGATTTTGTTGTCTTCAATATCGTTAATAGATTTCTTAGCTAGCATTTGACGTATGTGATGCTTACGTTCTGACACAAAATTGCCAAGCAAATAGCCTGAAATAACAATTGAGTCATTAGCCACGTGTACAGTGTGCATTAATCAGTACTGTCAATGAATGTGTGCATTTGTGTGTACAAGCACAAGTGCTTCTCCACTATTTCTATGTCAATCAACTCACCTGATATAAGCGTAAAGAACGCTATTGTAAGCACAAGTGAGACGCAGGTGCGCTTCGTGATATATTCTCGATACTCACGTGAACTATTTGCACGCACCGCCGTCTCATAGCTTAGAACTTGATGCATTGTTTTGCAGTTCCGTTTGCGGTTGACGTTTCCACTTGTGTTTCTATTGTTGTTGTTGTTGTTGCTGTTGTTGTCGCTATCGTTGTTATTCTGTGCTGTTGCTCTTTGTTGGATTCACGGGTATCCTTTGCAATTGAGTATACTTTACGTGCTGGTTTATGTATTGTTCCGGTTGTCGTTGCTATGCTTAATAATATTGCATTGCATTTCAATCGTAAAATGAAAATGTTCTAGATTCAGTTCACTTTTTCATTAATTAATTATTTCTTGTGGTTTATGTTAGTTCTGCAAATAAATAAGTTTAGAAAGCAGTTAATTAAAATGACATAATGAATTTATATTGAATTTTAAATTCAGATAATACAACATTTAGAAAAGACCAAATGAAAAGACTGTTTGAAAATATTTTATAGAAATGCTTTCATTTAATTCAATTAGAAATTCAATTCAACCGGTCTTGACATTTGAACGCATAGTTTACGAAATACTTGACCTTGTTGACAAACAGTTCTGTTGCGACTAATGTCATTTCATTAAACTCAATTGCATACTTTGAAGCGTTCTATGCACAAAGAAAAAATGTGCTAACTCAATTAAATTAAAAAAAATTCAAGATCTTCAATAAAAACGCACTGCGAACTCTTTGCACGTACTGCGAATATGAAAATATATTGTGAAAAAAGTAATACTACGCGGAAAAATGCTGTTTTTTCGTCATGCAGCTGTCAACAAGGAGCTGAGTTAAATAACTGAAATATCTGTTCACTCCGTTGTCGTTGGTCAGCATGTCTGAGCGTATCAGGTGTGTGTGTGTGTCTGTTTGCGACTACTTTGAAACACGTAGCAACGCAATTGAATTTATGGAATTTCAATTGAATGCCTTTTATCAATTGAAAAAAAAATTGAATTTTATCATTTCTGACAGCAAAGCATCAAAAGGTAATTGGTGTACTTATTTCCACGTAAATACAATTGAAAATGTTTACTGAAGTGGCGCTAGATTAAAAGGACCCCCGGTTAGTTGCTGGAAATGTTGAATATGTTGAAAACTACATAATGCTTTAATGTATCTACGCACTCATACAGCAAACACAAACACACACCCACACAGTCAATGAACTTCATCATTGCTGGGGGACTTAACAAACGATGAAATAAACAAAACATCATAAAACAAACATCAGCAAATACAAATGAGAAATTCATAATACAAAAAAAAACAAAAAAAAAACAAAACAAAAAGAGAACTTTCACTTACTATGTATTGAGGCAAACAAAAGCAGTCGTTGCAGCAGCAATTTTGCTGCTTCAATGGAATAAATATTGTGTGCTGTTGGCTCCTTCGTAGCCTTGGTTGTGTGCCTCCCTATTTGGTATTTGTTAACTCGTATGTGTTTGTACTTTGCCGCTCAATGCTCCTTTGTGGCAACGACAGCAATGTCGTCGACTTTATTGTAGTCTAATAAAGTATCTTATTACTTGTTTAGATATAATTATGGCGTAAACTGTATATAATTAAATGCTTTAATTAAGTTCTCCCTATTAACGTTCTCCACTGTTGCTTCCTCTACTGTTTCAATTCAATCATCACTTTTGTTTTGAACTTTAAAAATGCTTATAGGAAAATGTTGTATGCTGCACAATGTTTGTGTAGATTAAAGGTAGATGAAAATAAATCGCGCGCGTCGTTATGAATCGTCCGCTTGGTTATCCTTGCAACGTGTTGTACCTTTCGTTGGCGTTCCTTGTCGTTTACTGAGCGCTCCATTCTAAATTGCAGTGTTTTTAAGTTGCCAGCCGTGGTGAATAAAATTCGCAAGTGGTGAGCTCACCGACAAAATGGTGTGCAAATGTTCATTGCTGAGAGCGTGAACAAGGCGTACTGCGCTGTGAGAGCGTTAACATGGTGTGTATGATAAACAACCTGTCGTGCGGGGGCGTGTGCGCATTTAGGGGTCAAGCCGCCACATAAACAGAGATATTAAAATAGTTAGCAGTTTGGTCAATACCAAACAAATGCCTCCAACTTAGAAGACACAAATTGAATGCCGACTCGCTTTTGAAAGCATATCGATTTACAAAAGAACGGTTGACGTTGTGCGCGCCACACAAAGGGCCGTCGCTTAACCTTAGCTCATCGCTTATTTGCATGACAACTGCCTACAAATCTGCTTCACTAGGAATTTAAAAACTCAATTGTAAGTGTCTGTTTGCATGCTCTTTCTTGTCATTTGCATGTGTGGATCAAGGATATCATGTAACCGTCACAGTCGACAGTCACACTATAAACCATATTAGTTTACGCTTTGACAAACTTTGACTTTGATAATGTCTGTAAGTGCGTTTGTGTAGTTTTTATTTTTTATCCTTGTTGTTTTTCCTTTGGCAATTGAAATATAAATTAAAAGCCATTAGCGCGCATATAACATGCCCGTGGGTGTAGGTGTGTGGGTGTGGCGTAATTATCAGTTGCATACAGTTATGTACTCAAAGTGAGTTCGTTGTTAAAACAAATTACAAGAATTTATGTGTTCAAAAATATATGAATGTATTGCAATGACGTCAGTTATGTTAAGCATACTCCTTTGCACCTCCTTTGCCATTAAGTCGCGTCAAAAGCGCATTTAAGTTTTTAAGCCATACAACTTTTTATCTGCTTATTTTAAACAAAATGTTGCTGGGGCGCAAAAAGTTTGATTGCCGCTATGAAAATATAATTAAAAACACAGCGACGTGGATACTCGTTAAAAATAAAACTTAAATTACTTTTTCGAAACAAGTTTAAGCAAGTATCCTTGGCAGCGCTTGCTCGTAATTTGCTCTTCGCTTGACAAATTTAACGTCCAAATCGCTTTTATTTTTACTGTTGCCCGTGCAGTTATCTGTATGCATTGTCGCCCGACAGCATGCTACACTATTTCATATAGATACATACACACTAGCGTCAAGCGAAGCGAGCAATATTCTCAATAGCCTTTTTTCACTTTTTTTTTTTTTTGCCACCGTTTTAATACGTTGGTTTAGTCATAAGCTGTTGGTGTAGTCGATTCGCGCGTTCATTCGCTCGATTGCTTGCTACATTAAGCAAGTCGCCCTCGTACTTATATGGAAAAAAAAAACAAATAAAAATAATACAAAATTAAACAAAGCTTAAAAAACAAAAACCCAATGCCGTAGTCATTGCCGCCATTATTATTTGTTGTAGCGTGCAAGTTCATTGCTGACTGCATTGCCAACTTAAGGTATTCGCCACCCTAAGTTGACAAGTCTGCTGTTATAAGACTTGAAATGTTTAACACAATTTTCTCGTCGTCCTCTGTCAGTTAAATTCAATTGAAAATTTTCCAGAAAGACAAACTTGCCAACTATTTTCACTCTTTGTTGTTTAGTGAAAGTCTATCTTTACATATTTCGAAGGAATATTAGTCAAGCATATTGAAAGCCAAGCACGACAATTTAAATTCAAACGGTGTTGCCTACCAACAGCAACAAAGCAACAAAGCAACAGCAACGGCAACAGCAAAGAGACGGCAGCAGCAAATGGAGTGCACGCAAAGAAAGGCAAACAGTCATGGGCACAGGCCAATGCTTGCTCAAGTGTTGTTAACTCTGCACGCTCATTCCTTTTTGTTTGTGCATGCATTAACAGCATGACAAGCATCTAAGGACAACAACATGTCTTGTCATTCTCGTTTCGTCATAAAATGTTGCATACTCGAAGGCGCCACCATGTTATAAACTTTATTCATTCATTAAATTGACTAAGCTTGAACTTGTGTTTCTTTCCTTTTTGTGTATGTCACTTAAATACATATGTAATTCCACCACCACACGTCTAATAATGGAGGTAAATGCACAGACATACATACATGTATGCGTACGTATGACAAACGTGTTGAATGACAAAATGCTCAGCATATGTATATACGAGTCGTTCTAATTTCTTGTTTTTCCTTTTCTAAATTAGACCCAAAGGAAAAAAAAACGAGAGCACAAAAAAGAATGCTAATATGTACAAATGTACTTAGCTATATGTGTATGTATTCGTACCTATCATGCATATGTGACGAACGTGTACATTAAGCAAACATTTTTTATGCAAAATTAACTTTTTCTCTGTTTTTGCAACTTTAAGTGCTTGGAACAAGAAAAATAAATGTCAGTTGAGTGCATTGCCCGCTGTTCCACAACTTCATCACGTTCGCCATGTTTGAAAATTTTACATTGCAGGCTGAACGCAACGCCGCCTCTTATTTAAGTCAACTTGTGCCTGCATTGTGCGCTTGCTTTAATGTGTACTGCGTGGGTCGGTGCACAGATGCACAATTTCATGTTCTGTTGTTGTGTCATTTTAAGCTCAAAAATAAATTGACACAGAAATACGCACAGTTGATTATAAACCTCGATAAACACACACCCACATTTACAAACAGGGAGGCGCGCTTGAGCATGTTTCTACGCTCAGTTATCATCCTGTAAATTGCAAACACAAAACTGCATGTGCAACGTGTCAGCATCGAACTGTTTGCCAGCAGTGTAATCATATGTATTCACGGTTGAAATACAAATCATTTCACGCATGCCAAGCTAATGATTTGTGCAATGTGTGGCAAATGTTTCCGAATAATAAAGGCTTATTGAAAGTTGACACAAACAACAAACATTTCTGTTCAGCTAATCAGGAACAAATCAACACTTTTACAAATGACGTTTCTGAAATGTTCAATGTTAGATAGTAATAATTATCTCTATTTCATAAGTGGATTACCAATTAATTTTGTTAATATTTTAGCACATTTTTGTAAAGAATTTCATACATTAAAGACACTTTAAAGTTGAAAGCTTTATTACCTCTTTTATTCACAAATGTCCAATCAGTATATTATTTTTATCCTTTTTATTCTTCAGACAGTTGGTTGCAGGCATCTGCTGCAAATATTATCTCGGTGTGCTTGTCGTGAGCGACCTTTTGCCACATGTTATTTTAATATCATCTGCTGGCTCCGAGCTGAAAAGAAACTGTGCTACAGAAAGCTACGAACAGTTAAAGCTTTTCGCGCTTTTTGAAACTTTTATATGAAATGTGTTATACTAACGGTCTTTTAGTTTACGTTTGAAGTCATCTGTTCAGAAATCGATAACTTTTCCGGTATTTGATTTTGAGGTTACTAACCTTTTCATTTCATTACAAAAGAGCGTGTAACGACAATGTCTGACACACATTCTTTTGATTTTTATTTTAGTGCAAGAAACCTTATCAATGCCATATTGCAGGTAAACCTTTACTTAGCTGCGAGCTTGCACATGGGAATTGATTTTCATTAATGTTTTTAGTAAAATGATACGAAAATAAGTAAGAGTTGAAAGCAAACTTATTTTTGATTATGAGGAATAAATTATAATAAAGTCCATGGAATGCAAACCTTTAGAAGAACTTCTTTTATTTATGACTGATTAATAATAATGCATTAATTATGTTAGCAAGTCCATATTGATTGTTTTCTTAAAATTTCTATATTTTCATTATAATTTCATAATCATAATAATAATTTCGTTTGCAATTCAATTCAATTATTTATTTATCCCAAAATTTGTACACTAAGTATTAAATCTTAATTATGTTATAAATTGTTTAGTAAATTAGTATATGTATAATTAGTGAATATGCAAAAGCATAAATTCCTATTGTGGTTTTTTATCTCAACATCACATCATTAAAAATTTGTTCAGTATTCTTTCATTGAAGTTTACAACAATTGTTGATGATCAAATTTGACTGCATATGTATGTATGTACAATGTATATAAACTAGCAAATACAAGATTAATAAAGTCTATAATAAACAAAAGTGAGTTTCTTATAGTCATGTACAACAATTGAAAAACAATTGAAAACCCACATTTTCTCCAACGAGTGCAAAGCTCGTGGGGCTTCGCAAATCGAAGAAGTCTGTAAGCATTTCAGCAAATCACGTTACCATTCCAATGGACTTGCACGTGTGTCTGAGCTTACATTAATGTAGACTTTTAACAAGTCAATTCGATATTTGCTGGGTCCCATTGACTTTTCATCTAGGGGTTGTCTTGCGGCTCATTGTCTCATTGACCGAGTTTCCAATGGTCGCTAATGTAATTAGCGGCATATACCGCGGCATGAACGACTTTTGTGAACAGTATTTCGCGGATTCTTGGATTGATAACACACGGGCGCGGCAGAAAATAAAAGCGAAAGAAACAAGGATTAATATAGCATAAAAGGATATATATTGCAGCGCATTAGGATATACAAGGATAGTAAAAAGGATAATGTAGTTCAAATGCGCGTAAAAATATATAAAAGCATATAAATAATAAAACTCGAGTGAAGAATACCCAAGAATCATCGAAGGATAATGCTATTTGAAAGAGTTCATACTCTGAGCTGTTGATCTGGAAACTTTTTTTTAAGAAAATATAAAAAAAAAAACACATGTCTAAGCGAAAAATGGAGGGCGACGCTGAGAAAAGCGGTCGCATGGACTACGACGTCATGATGTCCGAGGAGTACATGCTCAGTGATGTTGAAAAGAATTTCATATTATCATGTGAACGTGGTGATATACCGGGCGTGAAAAAGTGAGACTCGCTGAGTAACTTAACGGACGATTTTTGTGAATTTTATTGTATTTGTTATTCAACAGAATACTCGAAGAATTTCTTAGTCAGCCTGAGAAGTTTAACATCAATTGTACAGATCCAATGAATCGGTCGGCGCTCATATCGGCCATTGAAAATGAAAACTTTGATTTAATGGTTTTGTTGCTCGATGGTGGCATCGAAGTCGGTGACGCACTGTTACATGCAATTTCGGAGGAGTATGTTGAGGCAGTGGAGGAACTACTGCATTGGGAGGAGTCGCACCATAAGGATGGCCAACCGTATGTAAGTAATTAAAAATCGTCCTTTGCTATTCACGATAAGCCATTTGTATACTCTGCAGAGCTGGGAATCAGTGGACCGTTCAAAATCAACATTCACTGTCGACATAACGCCACTTATACTTGCGGCTCATCGCAACAACTACGAAATCCTTAAAATTCTGCTCGATCGTGGCGCCACGCTGCCCATGCCGCATGACGTAAAGTAAGTTTGTGCCAGTGTCCATATTTTCGTCAGGATGGCACGTTTTGTTGTTTGTTGCACCAACACGTTTACGTGATGTTTGCTCAATTGCAGGACAGATGAAAAAGCCTCAGTGCAATTACTAATCACAGCGACTGCTCCATTTTTGTTTTCTTGCAACTAGTTGCGAAAATCAATTATGTCACACGCACACGCACATGTCCATTATGCAATTGTTGTCCTAAATTTACGTAACTGTTGGTCAAACAACGCAAATCAAATTTACGATGACACAAAAAAAGAAAAACACAAAAACCATACAACAACACGATGGCTAATGCATCGACTTTTTTTACTTTTATCACACCGGCAGGTGCGGTTGTGACGAGTGTGTGACGTCACAGGAGTCCGACTCATTGCGACATTCACAGTCGCGTATTAACGCCTACCGTGCACTCTCGGCTAGCTCACTGATTGCGCTAAGTTCACGCGACCCTGTGCTGACCGCATTTCAACTCTCCTGGGAATTGAAACGTCTGCAGGCCATGGAATCTGAATTTCGTGCGGAATATACGGTAGACACACTCGCTCTTATATTAAATTTATCAAACACTAATGAAACCTTATGTTCACAACGCAAACACTCACAAACACACAATCACCCACGCTCAAATTAATACATAAACGACAACAGGAAATGCGTCAAAATGTGCAGGAATTCGTGTCCTCTCTGCTGGATCATGCACGTACCTCTCTCGAATTGGAGGTGATGCTCAACTATAATCATGAGCCTTCGAATGATATTTGGTTTCCAGGCATGCGTCAGACCCTTGACCGCCTCAAATTGGCCATACGCTACAAACAGAAGACCGTAAGTGCAATAAGTGTTTAATCAATACCCAGTGTTCTCTGATGACTACATTACCCCCTCACTTACGTCATTAGTTTGTCGCTCATCCAAATGTGCAACAGTTGCTTGCTGCTATTTGGTATGATGGCCTTCCCGGTTTTCGACGCAAAACAGGCGCTCAACAATTAATGGATGTGGTAAAGTTGGGCTGTAATTTTCCGATTTACAGCATGAAATACATATTGGCTCCTGATTCGGAGGGCGCCAAATTCATGCGCAAACCGTTTGTTAAATTCATAACGCATTCGTGTTCGTACATGTTTTTCCTGAGTAAGTTTTTTGCTTCAAGCTACTTGTAATTTTTTTTTGGTAAAAAAAATCTTATCATACAGTGCTTCTGGGTGCCGCTTCTCTACGAGTTGTACAAATCAGTTTCGAGATTTTAGCTTTTCCTTGGATGTTGGCAATGTTAGATGATTGGCGCAAGCATGAGAGAGGCTCGTTACCAGGACCTATCGAGTTAACTATTATTACTTATATTGCAAGTGAGTAAATTTTTCATAACTCTTGATTACTTTTCACACATACTACTTTATCGATAAGGCATGATCTTCGGCGAACTAAAAACACTCTATTCTGATGGCCTCTTTGAGTATATAATGGACTTATGGAATATTGTTGACTTTATATCGAATATGTTTTATGTAACGTGGATTCTTTGTCGAGCGACAGCTTGGGTTATTGTGCATGTGCGTATTTATTTTCATTAACCTCAACCAAATTTTGTAGTTGTCAATAACATACTTTTACTTACTATAATTATAGCGTGACCTCTGGTTTCGTAACATAGATCCGTACTTTCCGCGCGAACACTGGCATCCCTTCGATCCGATGCTGCTGTCCGAGGGCGCTTTCGCCGCAGCCATGGTATTCTCATATCTCAAATTGGTACACATTTTCTCAATCAATCCGCATCTCGGACCATTGCAAGTTTCACTCGGACGCATGATAATCGACATAATAAAGTTCTTCTTTATCTACACATTGGTCTTATTCGCTTTTGGATGTGGTCTGAACCAGCTACTCTGGTACTATGCTGAACTGGAAAAGAATAAATGCTATCATCTTCATCCGGACGTCGCAGACTTTGATGATCAGGAAAAAGCTTGCACGATATGGCGGCGGTTCTCAAAGTAAGGCTCATGAAATAAATCGGATACATTTTTTTATGAACTTATATTTTTAAACTTAAAGCTTATTCGAAACATCTCAGTCACTTTTCTGGGCATCATTCGGCCTGGTGGATTTGGTATCATTCGATTTGGCAGGCATTAAGAGCTTCACACGTTTTTGGGCATTACTCATGTTTGGCTCGTATTCCGTTATCAACATTATTGTGTTGCTCAACATGTTGATTGCCATGATGTCAAACTCATACCAAATCATTTCCGAGCGTGCCGACACTGAATGGAAATTTGCCAGAGCTCAACTGTGGATGAGTTACTTTGAAGATGGTGGCACCGTACCACCGCCCTTTAACCTGTGTCCTGACATGAAACTGATCAAGCAAACCTTTGGGCGGAAGAAGACAAAGCGAACAAAGAGTTTGATGGTATGTCTTACAAATATAGCTCTCGATGTTTTTAAATGAACTAACCTTACACACGCAATAGTTTTCCTAAGCCCTTTTGAATCGCTTTGCTTGACAAATAATCTAAAATTATTTTCAATAAAACACCCGGTGTGCCTAAAGCGACACTCGGCAGTCATGGTGTGCTTGACGTATTGTGTGACGCCAGTCGAGTTTACATGATGCCAACTAATCAGAATTTGTACATTTAAATCTATCACTAGCGTAAATCAATGGAGAAGGCGCAAACTTTCCACGACAAAGTCATGAAACTACTGGTGCGACGCTACGTGACGGCCGAGCAGCGAAGGCGGGACGATTATGGTATCACTGAGGATGACATCATTGAAGTGCGACAGGACATCAGTTCGTTGCGTTTCGAATTGCTCGAAATTTTTACGAACAATGAATGGGAAGTGCCTGATATTGAGAAAAAGACACAAGGTATGACCCAATTAGACCAAAATTCAACTTTACTAAATTTTATAATCCTATCATGATTGGCTTTTATGATATAGCTGCCGCTGGTACTAAAAAGGGCAAAGTTATGGAACGTCGCATACTGAAAGATTTCCAGATCGGATTTGTCGAAAATCTTAAGCAAGAAATGAACGAGAGCGAGGGTGGGCGCGATATATTTTCGTCTCTGGCTCGTGTCATGGGCAAAAAGAAGTCACAGAAAGGGTATATTGAGTTTACTTTATTAACGGTTCTTATTATTAAACACATACAAATTTAGTGAAAAGGATTGGAATGCAATTGCACGCAAGAACACTATGCAATCAGATCCAATTGGCACCAAACGCTCCTCTATGCAACGTCACAGCCAACGCAGCTTGAGGCGCAGGATAGTCGAGCAGGCCAATGAAGGTCTTAAGATGGATCACTCACAGTTGATCGGTAATTGTTTCGGTCTTGATAATAAAGTTTTTTTAACATTAGCAATGAAACTTTTGATAACATACAGAATACAATCCTAATTTGGTTGATGTGACACGTGCAACACGTGTTGCTTATGTCAAGTTCATGAAGAAGAAGATGGCCGCTGATGAAATATCACTTGCAGAGGATGGCGATGCCGACAAACCAAAACCATCTATAACAGCCGTCGGCGTAAGTTTCTGATAAAGTAAAGAAACGACTAAAATGTTGCCTTTTTCTCATTTCTCTTTTTCTATAACAGTCTAAGAAGGACAATGTCGTTTCAATACTATCTGTAGCACGTGCTTCCGTTAAAAATGTTGACGAAAAGAAGCCAGCTAATGGCAACGGTGATAACCAGAAAAAGCCAGATGCAACAAAACCAGGCGAGAACAAAGCTGATGACAAAAAATCCGATGATAAGAAAGCAAATGAAAAGAAGCCAGGCGATGATAAAAAATCGAATGATGCCAAATCGACTACGGCCGCTGCAAAGCCACCAGTTGCGAATAAGCCTGGCGAATCGAAGCCATCGGATGCCGCGAAACCCGCCGCACCAGCTCCGCCGGCTAAGCCTGGTGATAGCGCAGCTAAGCCAGCTGTGCCAAAGCCAGGTGAGGCCACCAAACCAGAAGCTGCTGCCAAAAAAGAGGAAGTTAGCAAAACCGATGCTGCTAAGCCGCCTAACGCTGGTGGAGCTACTAAGAGCAACGCACCTGCTGCGCCAACCGATGCAAAGCCAGATGCTAATGCAAAGCCGGCGGCAACGACGGGTACGCCTGCCACTACGAAGGCTGCGAATGAAACCAGCGGTGACAAAAAGAGCGATGACAAGAAATCGGATGATAAGAAAACAGATGACAAGAAAAACGAGACTAAAAAAGCTGGTGACGATAAGAAATCTGGCGATGAAAAGAAAACCGGCAGTGAAAATAAACCTGGCGATGATAAAAAACCTGGTGATGAGAAGAAACCCGACGATAAGAAGCCTGCACCGGCACCTGCCAAGCCTGCAATTAAAGTGGGCCAAAGCGGTGCAGCCGCCGGAGGCGAACGTGGCAAATCAACGGTTACGGGTCGCATGATCTCAGGCTGGCTGTAAAAGACGCTTGAGTATAGATAAGTATAGCTGAGTTTAGTGGACAAATAATTTACTGAAACTATTTTAATGTGAATAAAAGACAAATAAAGTTGTTAAACAAATAAAGAAAACAAATTGTGCTGAGCAACATTATCCCACCAGAGGCGACCAATTGCCAGCAACATGTTGCAAACAAAGCTCACCTGTTGCCAAAGCAACAAACTCAACGCACATTGAAACAACGATTTCTACATAAGCAAAACGACTATCCCCCATTGTGCGCCCACAGTCAAAGCTTCTGAAATGTGCCAGCAACTGTTGCTAATTTCGCTGCTGCTGCTTCTGAAGCTGCTTCTGTTGACGCTAATGTCGGCCGTAGGCAACATCTTTTGTCTTTTTGCATATAAAAGGACATGAATTGTAGCAAGTAGCATGCATAGTATCTTTGTACGTGAAAAAGTAATCATCTCGCAACTGAACAACAGCACAAGCCAAGAATTTTCAAAACAAGTTCTTTGCACTAGCAAAAAAAATATTTACATTTTTTTACCGTCGGCTTATTTCAGTAGAAGGAAGAATATCCTTCAGTGATTTGTTAATTTTTGTAGATATATTAAAGTTGTCACCAACATTTTAATCAACATGAAATCGTGCTTTAGCTTGGACGTGATCATTTGCGCTGTGCTTGTAGTTTTAGTCTTTGTTGGTTTCAGTGCTGCGGGTAAGTGTGATAGTTGAAAAACAGCATTTTCAATTCATTGCGTTGACTTAAAAAAAACATACAAAAATTTGAATTAAATTTTAGCCAAATGTGTGCACATATGAATTTCATATTTCGTGTTTTATGTTTAAAAAGAACATCTTTCGCAAAGTTTTTTATTCTGGTTAACTTTAAATTTGGAATAATTTTATTGTTTCATTACCTCAATGAACAAAACAAAATAAAACCTTCTTCCGGCTGTAGATATCAAACAATCACTGCAGGCTTAATATAATGAAATACAGTGGTCACAGCATTCCTAACTGCCGAAAGCAAACAAACAGCTTACAGGATGTCAAACCCCCAAGTTAATATCCCATCGATTCACACACAGACACACCCACTCGCATTCACCTTAGCAAACCGCTGGAGAGCACCATTTCTGTAATTTGTTTAAATTCAAAACAAATCAAATTTGCATAATATAAACATTCCAAAAAGAGAAGACTGGAGAGACTCAGGACTAACATTAAATTAGTATTTACAATATCATTTACACATACTCAATTGCTGCGACTTTGTTGTGACAAAAGTCTTTCCTTGTTCTGTAAGCTGGCTTGGACAAGTATAAAGGCAAAGGTATTAGGTGTAAAGGTCATAATCGGATTTAGTTAAACTGTTGGTGAAACAATTACGACAAAAAGTGAAAGATGAGCTTAAGCTGAAGGACAAAACAAGGATAATTATTGTGAAGGAGCTCAAACAAAGAAAATTTTAATATATCAGCAAAATTAACATTGCCATGTAAAAAAGATTTCAGTCACTTTGCGCCACCAAATTAAATGTTCAAAACATATTTTTTGGCGTAACAGACAAATGTTAAATCAATATTATTTTATGCAAATTTTTAAAATAATAAAATTAACAATTGGCAAGTAAACAAAGAAACGAAAATCATTGCCGAATTTTTAATGAGCTTCCAACATAAATTAGTCATAATTATGCGAACAATAACAGAATAATCAAACAGTTCACATAACTTTTTGCAGATCGGTGCCACTTACACATAATTTGTTGGCCGCTTCGAAAAGAAATGTTGCATATTAATTTTGTTTTAAACTGCCTCAGACTATAAGTTATACATCGACTTATCTACATACTTGACTGATTCATCAAATGTTTGCAACTTCTAAATTTCCCACGGCAGTTTTTAGACTTTTACTTTTAACATAAAATTAATCTTTTTGAAAGCACATCCGAATGCGTGGCCGCAATTGAGACAACATTTTTAAAGGACCTCTGGGAAAATCATTTATTCTAAATGTTGTTTGGTTCAAGCTATGTGAAAAACAAAAGTATGAGCTGTGATGATTTGCACATCTTAACACTTACCACCCTTACCACACACACACTTACTTACAATTTAGTTCTTGATTAATGTCGAAATACAGCCGCAATAGAAATTAATCACACTTGTCTTTCACACTCTCCATCAGATTTGCAACAGACCAAAAACAGACGGGCAGGCGGCACTTCGGGCCTTTATGCGTTTCCACGCGTTGGTCGCAGCGATCCCAGCCTGAACAATGGCTTTCACGATGCCGCCGATTCCTTGGCCTTTGAGAGCATGTACCCTGTCGGCTCAATAGAAGACTATGAAGGTTGCTTAATATTTAATGAAGCGATGCATTCAATCCTCTGCTAACCAATGACAACGATTTCTTTTTTCCTTCTCTCTTGCATAGATT
Organism: Phortica magna; assembly: GCA_037044515.1. NCBI lineage: Eukaryota > Metazoa > Arthropoda > Insecta > Diptera > Drosophilidae > Phortica > Phortica magna. The sequence goes on from JBAMBP010001642.1 coordinate 207,381, forward strand.
ATCCCAAGAGCGATATTAAACGCGCCAGTTTGATTGCCTTTCCACGTGTCGGACGCAACAGCGACGCTGAATTGCGTAAATGGTCTCGACTTCTGGCACTGCAGCAGGCGCTCGACAAGCGTACCGGACCGAGCGCCGCTTCCGGCCTTTGGTTTGGACCACGTCTGGGCAAGCGCAGCGTTGACGAGCGCGACTTTGAAGAGGCAGCTGCTGCCGCTGCAACCAACGGACAAAAGGAACAATACTAAGCCAAAGAAGAAACATGCTCAATATTGACCCCCGAAAGTCGCACGTTTAAATGTAATATACTATGCCGCACTTGTATTAATTAACTAAAGGACGAAACAAACTTAATAAAAAATTAATTTCACATTATTACGCAAAAATATATTATAATCGCCAAATTTAAAAGTATATGTAACAAAGAGATCATGTTTTGAACGTCGCTCTTTAAAGTATGTACTGCATGTAAAATTTTTATTGGGCTGGTGAGGGCTTTCATTGCAATGTGCAACGGCTCCGACAAGGAATAGCAAAAAATTCCCAGAGTCGCACATTGCAGTTAAAGTCTTAATTTTTATTCGTAAATCGCAAGTTAAAATTATAATACTTATATTTGAATTTAAATGATATATAAATAGTTTATTTTTGAAATGCTCAAATTATTCGAAATCATTTTAAAACGAAAATTAATAAAATGAATTGTGCACAAAATTCTTTCTCATAAATTTGTCTTGTCATTTTTTTACAGTTGAATTTCAGATTTATATTTAAAATTTAAATAACTTGTCCAATTACTAGCAATCTCACAAGCTGAAGGGCTTAGACAGGTCTTCGCACCGGTAGAAGTCAATTTCATTGCTTTTGCACTTCCGGAAGTTGTAATTATACGCGCCAATCATATTTTGCTTCACATTGTTGTCATCATAGAAGTGCAAACCACATTTGCTAAGAATAATATGGCCGTTGTTAAGCAAAATTTTAGGTTTGTTCATACTATTGCAATATTCGACTTTAAATGTGATATTTAGTTTATCCAAATCCTCAACTATATCATTTAGCACAACGGCCTGTTGACACAAATTGTTTGGTGATACCTTTGTCTTCAACACTATGTACTTCAAATTCGTACACTTCTTTAACATCATTTCCAGAAACTCAATTAAGTGTTCCAGCTCGGTCTGACTTTGCATATCGGGCTCTTCGATAAGTGCCTCCTTAACGCCTTTGCCCATGCATCGACCGAATACACTCTCATATGACACATTCAACCTTCCCTTATCTAACACAACGTAATCGGATATTGTAGCATTGTTTATCTTCGATAGGATGTTTTGCTCTATCATTGTGGCTCGCACCTTGTACTCCTCATAGCGTTCTCTAATAGCTGGATCTCTTTGTAGTTTAGCGGCAGCAGTATTTTTCATTATTTCGGTGACCTCTATATAGAGATCATGAGCCTCTAACACGTTTCCGGAAAAATCTCTATTCAGTGCTTTTTGTATTAATTGATCAAGCATCTTAAGACGAATTTATATACTGCGTGTTTAAATTAACGAGAACACCCTTTCTTTTTTTTTGTTATTTTTCTTTTGATTTCTGCTCCTATTTACTTAAATTTATTTTAATTTGATGATGTATGCTAGCATACTATGACTTGAATACAGCAAATACATCTATTATCAAAAAATAATAAATATTATAAATTAAGTAGTACTAGTTGTTATTGAAATCCTTAAACATTGTAATCTTCAATTTTTTTATATGTATTCTAATGCTGTTCCTGCTTGAATTTTCGTAGCTCGGTTTGAATGGCTTCGATCAGTGGCGCTGCATTGACATTGTCTCGACTGGCTGCCCTCACCTGTTTTACTGGCTGTGGTCTATGAAAAGGACCTGCACTCAAAGGACGCACAAGTGGCGAATGTGAGCCATACATGCTGCCACCCCAGGCTCCTGTTGTGGGCGAAGGTGGTTGTGTTGATTGATTGGATTTGGGCGTTTTTTCTGGTTGTGCAGTTGATGGGCGCTCTGCCGTATTGTAGGCCCTTGTCGTGTAACTAAAACAATATGTATTCATTCGTTATACTGCGTGATTTATTTAATTTGGTCACTACTTATCATACCTTGACAAACCTGCTGAAGAACCACGATTCTCGCGATTTGTCGCTCGTCGATTGTTAGTGAAGTCACGCGTCGGCAGTGGCATTGGCAGATCATCTTGGCTGGAATACATTTGAATAGCACCCTCCAGCAGACCTTCGTAATGATTCCGTATCGCGGAGGGATCGTGAGCGGGGCTTAAGCCCGATGCCATTCGACTGATGTCGTCTGCGGAAGATTGTGGAAGTGAGAGAGTACACATAAGGCAAGCAGTACTTAGTAGTAGTGGAAGTGGTAGAAGACAAGTCAGCGTTGATTACTTTTGATTGGATTATTATGGATCATTACAATTACAATTCGATTTTTGCACTTTGCATAGGTGGACATAGTTGCTTTTTTGTTTGCTTGGTTGTACATTTCAGTTACATTTTTGTGCGTTTAAATAATTACGAATTCTACAGCTGCTTTCATGCTAGAGATTTACAAGCTAGTTGTGGAGGAAGTGGGTAAAGTGGCTCAATAACGCTCTTGTTCATCCCGTTGCCCAACATTTTGTTCCCCAACTTCATTACCAATGTTTGCGTCAACGCTCATGTGTTTTTTCTTGTGCCGTTCCCAGACAATTGGACCCACGACTCCCGGATCTGGATTATCGCTATGTGAAGCAGAACGAGCGGCTGATCTCGACGGCGCCTTCGGGCTAGGGAAATTATCAATGGCGGAATTAGTTCTGGACTTGCTCAAAGTTGACTTGTGCGACTTTGCAGATGATGGGTGTATAGCAGCAGGCTTAACGTCATCTACATTATCGTAATATGTCACGAATACCGGATCAAGCACACGATTAAGTGGCTCGGGCAGCGCGCTTTTTGGAAATGCACGTACGGATGACATAGACAGAAATGAGCCCACACTGCCGGTATCGGAAGAGCGCTCAGAAGGTTGAAGTGCGCGTATGATCTCCTTATTGATGGCCTGTGTGCTGGCCATTTGTTGTTCTTCATCATGGAAATTCGAGTATTCCTTGTCCGTAAAGATCGTCTTTTGGTGAATTAGTTTGTTGCGATGATAGTTGTTGTGTTGATTGAAGGCTTCGTTTCTTTGGAAACTATCGTAGCTGCGTCGCACAACTTCAGGCGAATTCATTTCGTCACCGGACGAATGTACTGCATGCTGAACGGGACTTGTTTCCAACGAACCAACCCTATTTTCAGAGAGATAACGTCTCTTGGCCTTCAAGCGTGCTTTTTCTGCTTTCTTTTCCGAAACGACCGATGTATAGACTGTATCCTCACAGCCCTCGGCACGATCATATTGATGATGCCGACGCTTGTGACGTTCGAACAGCGTTGCTGCTTTTTCGTCCAAAATGCGCTGCACGTCTGCGCTAGGCGGATTAATGGGGCAGTATACGGAGGAATCTGATGTATTGTCAGAGGAGGTAACCGAATCACGTCTCGAATTTGCCACCGGTGCCTTGGGAAAATGAATACGTGCCTCTCGCGCACTATGGGCTGTCTCACTTTCGAAGGACAAGTTTTGCACGCCCATGTCGCGAGAAGTCGCCGTAGTCCGATCGGTTGTCAAAACAGTGCCTCTCGAACCGGGTCGATTTGTTGACTGACTCTCTGAGAGCAGCTCATTCCGACTTGAAGTTCTGAGAAAATATAATTTAAGTTTAAAGAAATGGAATTTACATTAGACAAATCACCTGTTCACAGCTGCTTCCTTTTGCCTTGCACGACCCATCAGCAGTAATGCAACTAAAAGCAACAAAAGTAGGAGTATAGCAACTGAACTCACAATGACCAAAGCGGGATTATTTTGTATAGAGTCGATGAACCCGACGGAGCCGCTGCGTGTCGCTGGCGCTAATGGCGTAGCAAGAGGCTCCCGCAAATAGGCTGAAATTGTCAAAACAAAGTTAACCAAGGCTCTCATCAACTTTTAGTTGAAGCTTACGCTCCGCTTGTATGTACACATCCTTGCCAATGACGGCCGCAACTTCATTTTCTCTAACGAATTTCATGTCGTTTGCTGCTGTTACCGCCAAGACTGGACGGCCGTTCACCAAGACTGAGTATATTAACTCAGTTTGATTAGCAATTGGTCGCTCATCACTATAAAGGCAACGCATTTATTCACCTTTAGATATATTAGCGAGACAAATGAAAGATTTTGACCTACATTTTTAGGTTAATATCCTCGTCGTACGTGCCGGCAATATGGCGGTTTTGCACCTCGTCTTCAGTGATTTGCGTGATGTTGTGTATAACGACACGCACACGGTCGTCACGCAAGAGTGGGTGTTGCGGTTTGAAGCCCGGCGACGATGGCAACGCTGCGCCAGTCGTTTGTTGATTCAGAATTGCGGCGTTCAACTGCTTCTCAGACTTGCCGGTCTGCTGTATGAGTTCCCATGGTATGAGCGTCACATATGCCGAGTAATCTGTCGAATCATCGACTGTTGATCCAACAGTCGTTGGTGTTGTCGAGGGGTCGAATATTTCGGTTTCCTCTGAGGAACTTGTCCATTCCGATCTTCTATTCGTTGGTTCATAACCAGCTAAACCTTTTACTTTGTGCGTTTCGTCAACTGCCATGTCCAGTATTTCCACATCTAAGTTTGGGGCTATTTAAACAGAATGTATTCTATTGTTTGCACTTTATCATAAACATCTAACATGAGTACGAACCCTTTTCCGTCGTTGTGAAACTCTCCCCATCGGGCGGCATACGTGTGCGTTGTCTACGTTCTCGTCCTGTTGTGACCGAAATACCGGCGATTTGCTGAGCGCCATTTATGCCTAAGTGACGTGTTTGTTGTCTGCAAATGCAAACCATTATAGAGCCGTATACGTCAAAATACCAAATCACTTACCGTGTGAACGCTAATCGATATAAACGCGCCAACTTCTCCTCCAACATGGGATTGTCTTTTTGCGTGTAAAAGCCGGACATGACTGTCAGGAGCCAGTATCGTCTATCTGTCGCAGAGTAATTAAGCGGCGGCATGCCAACACCAATACCCCAATTGTTACCGCCATTGCTAGCACCCCCACCGCCATCGTCGGCAAAGCAGTCCAAACAAATTGGAATATCGATCTCCTGTTGCTTGCATAGATTATTTATCAAGTCTACGTAAAATCATATCACACCCGCCCTGACACTTACATTATTTCCATCGACATAAACCGTTGCTACAACGGTTTCCGTTTTGACGATAACATCCTTGCCTTTGCTTATGCCCGTATGAACTTTTTTCAGATAATCGGGAGGTCCATCACCCGAACCCGTCCAGAAGAAATCTTCAAGATGAACTTCCTCTTGCATTTCCGGATAATCATCGCCAGAGTCATCTGTAGTAAGAAGAGGCGCGGTTATTATGATGTGAAACGAAGGGAGTTAACAAAGAACGTCAACTTTCGTATCATTTCCGCATTGCAGAAGCGCACTGTCGCGTTCCGCATAGTTTCTTGAACCGTAACTTGTAACTATAGAAACTATATAAACTATGGCGCATTAAACTTTGCAGACATTGTTTATCGACAAATCGTCAAATTGTGTTGCCAACGTTATTAAACACTTTAAGCTAAAAAGACTTGCCTTATAAGTAAGCAAATTTTTTTTCTTCTACGAATTTATGTCTTCCTTATTATGCACAATTGCTTGAATGAAAAACTATTTTGTTTGATCAATTGTTGTAATGAGGTCTTAAAGGGAAGCACACTTCTGAGCTTAAGTGATAAGATAGACTGCGATGAGTTCAATGAAACCCACTTACTTGAACTATGAAAAAGTATGCGTGCTGTAATCTGAATTATCAAGATAGGTAAGTATGCTAACGTTTTGATCAGACTGACTGAATAATTAAAAACGAGTTCCAATAAATTGTAAAATAAATATGTAATTCCTTAGTTTAATCGATTAACGGTAAACTGGAAAAGTGAAAACATGTCAACCTATATAATATTCATATGAACAAACACATTACATTTGGCGCTTATTTGAACACCTGTGCTCATTTAGCCACAACGAAATAATTTCGTTTTTTTTTCAACTTAAGCGCCGAAAATAATTCGTTGCAATTACGTTTATTGATTGTCCTACATTCTTTTGCTGCTCGGGGTTTCGTGCAATTAAATAAGTCTGCACTTTACAAGGACTCTTATTTCTAGCGACAATTTTGTTCTCGTACTCAAGGAAACCACCATTGAAACACAAGCCGTTTGACTTTGGCTTTTATATAATCAACTTCGTTACAAAACAAGAACAATTACAAATTTTGGAGCAATCTTTCACTCACGGTCATATGCATTGACGCATATCCACAAAGGTCATCAACGCAGTCGCCCACGCCAAACGGCAAATTTAACATTTGACCGCATCAGTGTCAACAACAAACAACAAGCAACAAACACCAATACAACAACTCAACTCAATACAACAACAGTGTGAATTTATACATTTTCACTTGTTCTCCAAGCTCCAGTTGATTTAATGAATGATGACCAAAATTTCACTTGTTCAACTCACCATGACTTATTTGTATTAGCGGCAGACCAACTTCGGCGCTTGTGCAGCTGCGTAAAGCGCCAAATAGCACTAAAATCGACACTGTCGACACTGAGATTTTTGACAACATCATCATCGCACGCATTATGATTCTTTTCTTCTATTTTTAACAGAATAATTTATAAACTTTTAATGGCGACTGTCACTGACAGTCAAAATAGCCGACTGAGTGACGTCATTTCGTCCATTTCACGTTTCGACGGGACGCAAGCAAACAAGGAAGTCGTCGCAATGGCAATTTAGCATTGTTTTAAGTGCGCTGAAAATATTGCATTGCAAGACAAAACACACACAAATTGCACAAACACAAAAGTTTCAGAAAGTCACGTGAGTTAAAATTCTTAAGTTTACAAATTGTTTCATAACTTTTCGAATTTTTCAGTGCATTTTTCATTCCACTTTTTGCTATTTCACACTGAATAGACAAATTCAATTGTTAATTGTACACACTGATGTGCATGTATGTACATGTTTATTATTAAAGTAAGGAAAAAACGATGATTCAATTGTTTGAATGTTTCTTCCGTTTGTGCTACACTCGCGGCCGATAGTTGTTCTGAAACTGAAGCATAGCGTGTACCGTTGGCTCAGACTGACTTGTCGTCGTCGGCTTGTGCACCCTCGCGCACTCCTCCTGGCCGCCGTTCACCTGTTCCCAACTGTTTTGCTTGCTTTCATTAGTTAGTTTTGTTTTCTCGTGCTTTGTGTGCGCGTTTTTGTTGTTTTCGTTCTCTGTTTTGGTCGCTTTATGCCTGGTCAGTTACCTGTGGCAACAACAATGGACTGCGTCAAATGCGTTAACAATAATGAACTCGGCCTTTTTTCGAAGCGTTAGTTCGGTTTTGTATACAAACTGCCGCTAACTTTCGTTTGTTTACATTGCGGAGCGAATTATCTCAACATGTTTCGCATTAGTTTTGTCACGAAAATAAAGCGAAAAAGTAATTTTAGAATTCAGAGAATCAGCATAGTTCGTTTGCTGAAATTTTAATCAAAACCATTGTAGCTCTGGTCGGCTTGATTGCTATACTCTTCATACCCCTTACTAAATAAAGTTTCAACAAAACAATATCCATTGCAATTTGTGGAGTCGCTTCTTCATTTTATTATTATTATGTATTATTATTTCATGAATTTTCAGAATATATTAAGTTCGTTTGAGACCGAATGTGTCAAGTGCATACTGCAGCCCATCAAAAAAGTCTCGTGTTCATAAATACAAAACAGTCAGGCTTGTTTACTCACAAAGCTTGCGCAATCATACTGTAATTAAAACAAGTTTGCGTTTTGAACTTCATTGTGAGAATTAAAACAAACAAATGTTATTTTTTATTTGTCATTCTGTTCTAGAAAATTAATAAAGTGTTAAGTTGAAATATTCATGTTTCCAAACGTAATGGCGATTTTAAAACTAAAAAGTAGATTTATTTGCATTTGAAACAAACCCAACAAAATTTAATTTAAGTAAGAATATGACCAAAACTTAAGTTTCGCTTCAATATGAATAAGTTCCACATTCAGTAGACTAATTCCGGTTATGTGCTCGTGTCATGTGTTGCATTCCATGAACGAAAATTGGTCATGTCTCTGACACTATGGTCATTAACAAAATCCGGTTGAAAGGTTAATAAATTCAAAATATATTTTTCCCAATCTTTCTATTGAACTGCTGACGAATTCGTTGTAAAGGCATCAGGTGGAACGGAGAAGAAATAAAATATTACGGGCTAATTCATAAATGCAGTTTACACGCGCAACATGCGCTTACATTTTACATTCACTGCAAGTGACAGTTTTGTCTTTATAAACATAAAGACAAAACTGCCACATATGTTGACACACAAAGCTTGCGCAAGCTTGCAGTGAAAGTAAAATGTAAGCGCATGTTGCGCGTGTAAACTGCTGATGATTTTTTTGTTGCGTTGCAGTTGGCATTTAGGAATGGCAGATTTGAGATTGTCCACCATACCAAGCAATAACAGCACCTACAAAACATTATTCAAGGAAACACGGCCAACTTAACAAGAGTGTAAAGTAACCAAAACTTCTGACAGAAAAATAATTGAGTTATCGCCTACTATATGAATGTCATACATAACTAACTAATAATTTATTATTGTCACTTATATATAAAAATTAACGAGTAATAATATTTTTAGTCGTTTAAAATCTTTTAGTCAATTATCATTAAAATCAGCCAAAAAAATATGCATTTATTTGCATAATTACGTACTGAAACAAGTTGTTTAGATGCATGCGTCGAAGATACAAAGTTGGGCGGCTTAACCTTGTCTTCTTACATTGGCAGCACACACAACTTACAAAAAATAAAAAAAAATCAAAGAACATTAACAGTTGATGGATGCAAAACCGTCAATGTGCATTTATATCTGTTCGTGTGAGCTTTTAATGTAAACAAAATTTGTATGTAAAAATAAATAAAAAGACGTAAAAAAACCAAATGACCTCAAGAGAGTCAAGAATTCAAGTTTACAACAGCTTTTTTTATAATTGTCTTGTATTAATGCATATTTCGAAAAACTAATGTTTTTGAAAGAAGCAAAACACTTCGTGAAGACAATAATTAATTTTGTCAAATTAGCAATAATTTTCGAGAAGACAGTTTTGGAAAAAAACAAAAACAAGTTTTTAGAACTAGAATTTCAAAGGTCGTATACAAGTCTAGTAGTAAGCTAAAACCTGCTAGGCGACAAACTCAACTCATTATTCTTACGCCTTTTTTCCCATCGAAAAAAAAACAAAATTGTTTCTCGGAAGAAAGTATAATAAATTATACAAATTTTTTATATTAAAAGAGCATGTTAAAATTAACACTTTATCAAAATTATTTACAATGTCACAATCATACAGTAATACACTGTGCAAGTCGATGATTAACCAGCGGCGGATTTCAATGCGCCTGGGCTCAATTTGCGGTTCTTGAGCATGAATCGGGACTTGTAGCCATCTTTGTCGGCTGTGTACATGGTAACGGTTTCGGTGTCAGTCTTGTTATCATACACAGTGTAGGTGCCCATGACAACAAGCTGTTCATCAGGCGTGCCCGGGTTCATGATGACGCCCATTTCCTCACGTTTGCTGCCGTTACCTTCATCCAAACTGTCGATTTGACGAAAGCAATACCAATAAATCAACGCTCAATTAGCTTGTATATATTGAAAACTCACCTGAACTTGTAACCTTCCTTGGTTGGCGCCAAATTATAGAACTCTTGCATAATTGTTGGGAAGACATAGTCGAGTAATCCAGCGGAAACGGAAGCGGAAAGCGCAACCAAAACGGTTGCACAGAACAGCTGCGAAATTGCACAAAAGAACTCAGTTAAAACCAAAAAAAACCATGACTAATGATTAACTGTCAGCGCTGCAGTTCGCTAATGATTCATTAAAGAATTAAATAACAATTTTTACAATTGCAATTATAATCTCTCAATTAACCGCTGCACTTAAATACGTTTATATAAATAATCTAACAAAACGGTCGCCCAACGGTTGTACTCACCAACTTCACAGATGTCATGATGAAGCTTGGCGAAGATCAGAAACAAGACTGAAACATAACATTCAAATCAAGTAAACATCAAAGTTTTTTTTCAATATTTCTTTGAACAAATACAACGACTTTTGTCGTTACCGACGACTGCGGCTTCAAAAATATCAGAGATCTACGAAGCATTCTTGAAACTAAGCAAGAAAAAGCTTACTTAATAGTAAATAATTTTCTATTTAGCTGCTGCCATTAAGCGAAACCGGTCTCAGGCCAAGCATAAGGCCGCCGCAACAAATATGCGCATTTCGAATTGCCAAGCCCGGCGGGCAGATTCCACCAGCGGCAATGTGACCAACATCGATAATAGCTTTGATTGGTTTGGGTGCAAGCTTATAATACTCATATTTGCCAAATTAAGAAAAAAAATGTTACCAAAAACTGTTTAATTCGCAAGGGTATTCCCCTTTTTGACACAGTATATCGAATTGTTATGCTTTGCTCAATTTACATGAACTTATATGCTTTCGCTTTTGTGTTTGATACAATAGGTCTGTGCAAATGTTGACCTTGATCTTGGTTTTGACAGCAAACCAACAAATCATTTATTAATTAAACCGATGCGAATCGTATGGTCGTCAAAACTTGCAGAACAGGCTTAGTTTCGGATTATCAGATACAAAACAGAAACAGAAGTATATGTGAAAAAATGTTTTGGCGTTTTCATTGTAATGTGTTAACATCGCAATCATGACCAAACCAACAAATGATCTAATGAAGTTGGCATCAAGCAAAATTACACGTTAATCGCTGTTCATGGTCTTTTGACGACAGTCAACAAATGAGTAAAAGATTTTATTTTATAACATAAACAGCTTGGAGTTTTTGGCTGCAACGATGTTAGCACAGCAATAACTCAAATCAGTTTGTCACTTTCATTTTTTTTTTAATTTTATTTTTGCCACGCAGATGCTCTAAACTTAGTTTTTTGTTAATTTAATGTATACATTTGACATTTTTACTTATTGGTGATAATTTAAAAGATGCGCAAACATAAGAATCGACAAAATTTATGTGCATTTGTGGCCATTAATAAAATTAGTTTCTATGAATGTATTTGCAATTGTAAAATTTTATTATTTGGTTATAATGAGTGGGCGTTCAACCACAACACACAAACTGCCTTGACTTTTTGGTCAGCTTACTTTGTCTTGCCTAATAATGTATTTGGCGAAATAACTTTTTGAATAGTTTTGACATTTCAAATTGTTTTAGATAACTTTTGCATATTTGCGTACAAATTCCAGAAAAATCGTCATAAAAATGTCATTTCTCATCACTGTGCAAAGCTTTTCTGAATGCCAAGGTCACATAAATCTTATAAAGTCTGCATTTATATTAGCTGAATAACTTGTTCCATATTCAAGTTTATTTAGTTTATAACGATCTCAGCCAGTTTCATTAAGCAACATTTACTTTATATGACTATTTTATATCTAATAGACGAGTAATAAAAATATTTCTTGTAATTTTTAATTTTAATTCAAGTAAAACAGCTAAGAACAGCTAAATCATTTACTCATTCATTAAAATAAGATTTTTGTTGTAAACAAACATGCATGAATGAATAAGTATGTATCGCAATTACGTGCATCTTAAACCATTATCGATGGCGATCAAATTCCGGTTGAAGTCATTAATCATCTTAAAAAAACCTGTCAATAACTAATGAGCTTCGAACGAAATGTGTTTTTAAATTAATTATGGCAAGCGTTAAGATTCAAGACGTCACCAAGTAAAAATCTTTGAGGTGTATTAATTAGATAAAAATGTGCTGCATGTTTTTAGGATTGCCGTTTAAATAGTTTGTTTATTTAATAGTGATTAACTTTTCAGCAACACTCTCACTCTCAGTAAAAATACATACAGAATATTTACGTCGATCGAGACGATATTAAATATTGAGGCATCAACAGTGTGATTTTTTTTTTTTATTTTACTTATGATAGAGAATATGATATAAGGATTAAAACTTCAGGAAGAAGTTCAGCCACCACCAACTGCTGATTTAAGTGCATTTGCACTTAGTTTACGGTTCTTGATCATATACTGGGATCTGTAGCCACCTTCATCAGCCGTGTAATTGGTAATGGTGTCTGTGTCAGTCTTGTCATCGTATACTGTATAAGTCCCTGAGACTACAAGCTGTTCGTCGGGTGTGCCGACATTCTTAAGAACACCCTTTTCCTCACGTAAACTACCGTTTTGGTCATCAAAACTGAAGAATTTAAGAATTAAAAAAATTATAATATTAAATTAGCCCGCGAGTTCCAAGCTTACTTTAAATGATAACCATCCTTCGTTGACACCAAGCTGTATAACTCCTGCTTAACTTTAGGGATCACCGACTTAATTAAACCCGCAGAAACGGCAGCGGAGATGGCAACCAATATGGTAACAAAGAGCAACTGCGAAAATTTAACAGAACAAATGAATTGAATTAATTCAATCAAAAATATGTTTGCCCAAAACTCGCACTCACCACCTTCGAGCAAATCATGGTGATGCTGGCCTTAAGTCAGTATTGAAACTGAAGCATATCATTTAAGACAAGTTACCATCAAGCTTCAAAGTCAACAAAGAAAATAGTTTGCTATTCAGCTAAGGCTACTTCTACCCAACAACAAAACTATCACTCACAAGTTTGCAAAACATTTTTTTGATTACGAATACTCAAAACTAGTTTCAGAGATTGTGTTTCACAAACAAAATGTTGTTAGTTTATGAGATTTATTCATAAAAAAAATATGTGCCCAGCAGATCACTTTGTCTGAATTGTTCTATTTTCGATTGTTTGG